>JARYGA010005249.1:0-64971 GCA_030545235.1 Helianthus tuberosus | reverse complement strand
AAAACGCGTTGGTGTGTGTAAAATCCAGACAATGTTGTACCTTGACAGTGTTGATAATTCTAAAAGGATGTATATGTACCTTAATGGCCTTGGTGGAGATGTGAGTTCTTTCTCATTGTAGTCCTTTTGTAAAGTGTGTTTTTATATATATGTTTTGTAAAATTTTTATATGTTTCTTTTGCAGCTGACTCCAAGCATGGCCATTTATGACACTATGCAAAGCTTGCAAAGTCCTATTGGCACTCACTGTGTTGGTTACGCGTATAATCTTGCTGGCTTTCTTCTTGCAGCCGGAGAAAAGGTAACTTTGAAGTTTGAATTCATTTTCAAGAAAATCGACAGTTACTAATACATTTTGTGGGTTGTATGGTATATTAATTAGCAATGTGTGACATTTTATTAATATCTTGACATTGTAAAGGGTCAACGATTTGCGATGCCTCTTTCAAGAATTGCTTTAGAGTCACCGGCTGGAGCGGCTCGTGGTCAGGTTTGAACATATGATCTTGTCAAGAAAAGGTTACCATTATGTCCAATCTTGTAAATTTGCAAACCGAATGATGATTTTCAGGCTGATGATATTCAAAATGAGGCGAATGAGCTATTAAGAATTAGAGATTATCTTTTCAAGGAATTGGCTCAAAAGACGGGTCAACCAGTGGAGCAGGTATATCATATAAATTTTTTACTAAGGGGCTTATCGAAATTGTGTTTCGGAACTGATTATTTGATATTGATTTATTAGCATCAGAATGGTGTTTGACAATTTGTTAAAATAGTAACAATGTTTGACAAATCGTACGATTATTTAGCTAATTAACAATAAAATGGTCAAAATTTTAAATAGAGTAAAGTACACGAATGATCCCTGTCGTTAACCAAAATTTCGGATTTGGTCCCTAGCTTTTCAAAAGTACACGGATGGTCCCTGTGGTTTGCACTTCGTAACGCATTCAGTCCCCAGCTAACAAATCTAAAGGTTTCAGCAGGTACAAATTAGGGACTAAATGTGTTACAAAGTGCAAACCACAGGGACCATTCATGTACTTTTGGCAAAAGTTGGGGACCAATTGCGTTACAAAGTGCAAACCACAAGGACCATTCGGGTACTTTTGAAAAGCTGATTAATATACCATACAACTTGCTAGGAGACATTGTTGACTCTTCATCTGGGGTCATAAGACACCTAACTGGTGGTTGCGGCAGGCGTAGCTGTGAACGGAGTCGAAACAAGCTTCCATGGAGTCGAAACCGAGCCCTTGATTGGTGTTTCAGGCAACTTTTCAGACCATTTTACTGGTGACATAACATTGTTGGAGCTATGGTGAACTTGAGGTTCAGAAGTTAACACACTGGATTCTTTCCTATATCTTCGATTGGAAATTGTTTTGAGAAACGTGTTTTGAACGATGGTGGCATATGCGATGCTGCAATCGGCTGCTGTTCGTATAACAGATATGTTGTATCGGGCTTTTGAATCGCGTTTGAATACATTCTGCTCGATTGATTAAACAGTTCGGGTAACTCCACCTGTGGAACTTCTTCTCCCTAATTACAAACACCAATACATATCAAAACTGTAAGCAACATATAAACGGTAAACCTCAAGAAATCTATGCAAACTTCAAAACATAATTCAAAAACAAATTGAATCATATTATACCTCAGGATTGGATTTACAAAACTTAACAAGCCGGGATCAAAACAATTTGGTTAATCGTAAATAAGCGCTATCAGAACTCAGTTCAGGTAAAGTAATGGTGAAGTTAAGAGGGCTCAAGTGCAGGTAACTTCACCAGAGAGAAAGGTGGGGGTGGGTGGGGTTGGGGTTGTTTTGTTTTTATAGAGTGGGGAAGATAAAGGGTAAATTTGTCATTTCATATCCATTTAACGGAAAAAACTAACCGTCATCCCCTCCAGGGACTATCCGAGTAACAAACTGTCAAACCACAGGGAGCACCGGTGTAATTTCCAAAACTTGAGGACTATAGGTGTTATTTTGCAAAACCACAGGGACTATCCGTGCATTTTACTCTTACGAAAAACTAGTTATTATGTCTTTGTTAGAATAATCAGTTTCATATTCGTCATCCAAACACTCCCTTGTGTACGGTATCTGATATTCTTGGCGTTAACCATAATGTGCAGGTTCACAAGGACTTGAGTCGGATTAAGCGGTTCAATGCTCAGGAAGCTTTGGATTATGGACTCATTGACCGGATCGTTAGACCTCCTCGTATAAAAGCTGATGCACCACGCAAAGAAGCTGGTACAGGTCTCGGTTAGAGTACGTGTCATTGAAAACTTTTCATTTGTGCTTTGTGGCATTTTAGAATTATTATTATATGTCAAAAGGAAAAGTATCATCAAACTGTCAAGAACTTTTTTGAGCTTAAATAGACCATCTGGTTTTTTTGTTGCATAGTTTCATCGTATTTAGAATGGTGGTTATATGTGATGGTTCAAAGAGGTCAACTGTTTACGAACTATCGCGTAATTGCCTATATACAAATCACACATAGAGAAAGCGTAATTAAGGTTTGCTCGTTACATATTTAATTCAGTGGCGTCTCTGAGAATTCATGTACCATGTTCGAACTCGAAAAATGTGCCCTTATGCCTTAACGATAAAAAATGCAATTACGAAAAAATGAGAAAATTATAGTATACAAATGAGTTACATTATATACCGTAATAACGAATAAACTAATAGCTAACCAACGATTCGTGCGGCCCTTCTTGCATTTTTCATAGCAAATTGGTGGATCATGTCTTCACAATTTATATTATCTAATTAAGACTTCTTTTTCAATTAGTAATGGGTTCAATTAACCTAGCGGGCTAAATTCTAAAGTCTAAGCCATAAAAAATGATTTGTAAATGAGTCTTACTTGAAATTGGTAATGAGTTTACTATTTAAAAAAAAATAACATATATATATCGGATTTTTTTTAAAACCATATGCCCTGCGAAATCACGGGCCCTGTGCGGAAGTCCTCCCCGCACACCATCTAAGCCTCCCCTGATTTAATTTATTTGATACCGATGTAATACTGATGGAACTAGCTGTTGAAGATGACATAAATAGGAAAATAAGTATCATTGCGGAGTACCAAAGGTTGCCGCACAAGATAAAATATAGAGTAAAATGTCATTTTCGTCCCTGAGGTTTGGCCAGTTTTGCGACTTCCGTCCAAAGGTTTGTTTTTCCGCATCTGGATCCAAAAGATTTGAAATATTGCCATTTTCATTCAGCTCGTTAAGTCCAACCATTTTTCTTTGTTAAGTTAGGGGTATTTCCGTCTTTTTTGTTAACTTAAAGGGCAATTCGGTCCTTTTCACTCTATGTACAAGCATTTTGCATAATGTACAAGTATTCAAAACCCTTTAAGTTAACAAAAAAGACGAAAATACTCTTGACTTAACAGAGAAAAATGGATGGAGTTAATGATCTGGATGAAAATGGCAAAATTTCAAACATTTTGGATCCAGATGCGAAAAACAAACGTTTGGACGAAAGTCCCAAAACTGGCCAAACATCTAAAATGTCATTTTACTCTAAAATATAATTACAAGTTCTTAAATGGTTGTTGATTATAATTAGTGCTGCTGATAACCCTTAGAGCGGGTCAATCTCCAAGAAAATTAAGATAAGAAAAGAACAAACTTTGGAACAATTTTCTGACGATTTTTTCATTCAACTTCCAAACTTAAATACATGAACAATAAAACAAACACTTGCAAAAAAATGAAAACGACTAAAATGCAGGGAAATGGGAAACATGGAAATATGCAGTAGTGGTTTAGTGGGACCACTTTTATTTGACCTAGTATGCATGCAGCATGCATTATTAATTCAGGAACAAGAAAACAATTTGTTACTCCTCAAATTTGATGGGCTTGCGTATCATTCTTTTGGGCCGTGGACTACCTGGCAGTGGGCCAGTCTCTTCTTGTGGACCTGCAAGTTTGTCTGGCCTTGGGCCTGTATCAATACAAAACAAAAGATTAAAATGAAAACAGAACACTAGCTGCACGGACTAGCCGATTTCAGCACAATATCAACCCATGCAAATATTAGAGCCATAAACAGAAACATAAATAAACAATAATTAAGGATGATCGTTACATGTTTAATAGAAGACGACAGAGAACGGCCAATAAGTATCATTCCAGAGTACCAAGGGTTGCCCTTCACTATCATTGGTTAAAAGTGTATTAATGTCCCCGCACATAACCTTACAGTTGCTGCAGACACTCGGGCAGAAAACAAACTTATAACCGTCATTCGTTTTCTCAATCTTAAACCAGTTATTCAATGTTTTTGGCCCCAGGTTTCCTTCAACACCTCCCACAATCACAGCATATTCTTTCAGAACTTCATGATATTTCAACTGCCATATGTTTGACTCATTACAATTGTTGGAGCCTGAGAACTTGACGTTCACATCTGTGGAAAGCCGGATCAAGCGTTCCTTGGGGTTGATCGGAGTGAAAGTCAACCAGAGTCCCTTGTCCAGACCTGGTGCTTGTCCAACTACAGCTGGACAAGACATGTTTTGGACCTCCACCAGAGAGAGTCCGCCAATATAGCCGTCACCATCCGCTGGTTTAACACGGTATTTGACCCCTGCGCGGAGGTTTTTTCCCTTGGTATCGAGCACGGGAGCGGGAACAGGAGCTGAATTGGCTGTGAAGATGAATGCAAGTGAGAATAAGATGATTGTTTTCATTTTTGAATGTGTTGGTGAATGATTCAGATTAAAAGCTATTTATATAGATGGTGGGAAGTTTGCTAGCTTGAAACCATCATGCTGTTGGTTTGGAGTTTCCATAGTTTTTGACCCAAGTTGGATATTGTTTTTGACTTGTGATGGATGCTATGCTGGAATGTCAATAATTTAAAGCACACAGTTGCAACTTGCAATATATATAATTAACTTCAAGGATCAGTGACGGACCCAGAAATTTTTTAATAGGGGTGCGGAATATTTTTAAAGATTTTAGGTCCTAGGTATATAAAAAAATTTAGTTCATATCGGGTCGGGTCATGTAACACAAAAGAATATCAAGCTAAAAATTATATAATTATCAAAAACACGTCAAACGTCGTTACAAACATATTTAAAATGTCGCTCTACGGGTTTTCATTTTTTGAAATCTATCAAAACATCTATAGCTACTTTTTTTAAGCAAGTCTTTCTCCATATAACATATACAACTAATTTCAACACTAAACACATAAACAATTATCACCAAACTTCATAATTTTCAACTTTAAGATCAAACCCTAGTTTTAATTGTTGATTCCTTCTAACTAACCATTTAAACACACTAAACGTTAACTAAAACAACAAAATCAACCAACTAAAGTTTCAAAAACCAACAAAACAACTAAAATTTCAAACTTTTTTAACAATTATTTCTCCTAAAAATCCAGATAAAACAAAAAAACTAAAAAATAATCGAACCATACCCGAAAATAGTGATGAGATGCTGTTTTCGTGAGTTTGGTGGCCGAAATTGCGGTGGGTTGGGTTATTATATTTTAGTTCAAATTAGATTATTAGATTGGGTTGGGCTTGAGTTATGGTGTGTTTATTGGGTTAAAGGTTAAGAGAAAGTTAATTGTGTTAAGTGAAAGTTAATTAGTTAAGTGGAAAGTTAATTAGGTTGTATTTAAAAAAAATCAGTGTTTACGTAAAAATTTTAGAAATTCATAAGATTTCTTTTCCTAAGGGGGAGGTCGAAAATATCCAAGGGGTGCGAACGAAAATTTTCAAGGGGTGCGGTCGGGATTTTACCGGGAAGGCACTAAATTTTATTTTTTCAAGGGGTGCGCCCGCCCACCTTACCATACATGTGGGTACGCCCCTGTCAAGGATAGCCATCCACATGCCCACATTTAAAAAGACCATGATTTACCAAACTACCCTCATCACTGTTACACGTATGCTTCAAGGTTCTTCGAATCACTTGGCCTCGTGTGTATGTATAAACAACTCACAACAATCGCGATAGAAAGTAGACGAACTAAAAAAGTCAACAAGTTTCTGATTGATATTTAAGATCAGAATTTATTACGATGTTCGACCTTGGACCCCTGATCGGTGTTTTTTTTTTTTTTGAAAGGCTACTTTCATTAGAAGGCGACTAGCAAGAAGCTAGTGAGAGACATACAACATCAAAAATCAAAATTACACCAATTTCTCCAATTCATTATTCTAAAAGCGGATATATTCTTCATCCATAGGTATCTGAGAGCTTTGATATCTTCCACCGCTTTAGTGACCATAGCCGATTTACTCGCGAAAATCTTTTCATAGGGTAAACGAACCCCTGATCGGTTTCTTATTCCACCACTCTTCGATAGGATAAACGAAGAAAGTAATCTCAAGAGGCACTATTGCGCTAGTTTGAAACTTTAATGAAGTCCCATGTAGAATCTAAAATTGTGTAATCCCATACCCTACAAAATAAAAGCAAGTATAGAACTATAGATGCATCAATTCTTAATTGACCATTTTCAGTCTTCACTCTTATTTCTTGTTACATGTATACATTTATTTCAACTTTCAAGCATATACATGGTTGCATATATTTAATTTATTCTGGCACGAATGGAATAGTAAGACTGGTGGAACTAGTAAGTACGGTAGAAGTAGTAGAAGGTGACAGACAACGCGTTGTTATTGTTACACATTCCCATTCCCATTGCTATACCCTTACTATGCAGTCATAATGCATACCATTTGTTGCCTATAGTTATATTTATAACAAAATTAGCTTTGCAACACTGGCCATGCACTGTTTGTTATTGTTACACATTCCCATTGTATGCAGCTTTGCTACTAATTTTTGTATTACCATTGGATGAGCATTTGGTACCGGTACTGAACCGGTGTATTCGGTACCGGACTAGCACCCACTTTTTCCGTTTTTCGGTACCGGTACCGTTCGGTACCGAACGTGTACCGTGCTCATCCCTATTTCCTACCAGAGGTTTATAGTTGGGTGTTGTTTACTTATTATATAAGCATGTCTTGCAGAGGGGTAAATTGATGAAACAAAAAAAGGATGTGTTGTTTCTGTGTACGCATTGCATCAAATTGTCCTTTTAGTTCAACATTCAGGTATGCACTAAAGCTGATGTTTATACTTTTGAGGAAATGTCTTGAATTTAGGTGTACAGATATGAGCTATGAACTTATGATATGCAAATTGTATAATCTCTAAATATCAGTATGGTTTCCTGATTTCAAGTTGGATTTTGTAGCAAAACTTGAATAAGTTGCATGATATTTGTTTGCACATAGTTATTTCCAAAAGTCGAACACTTATATTATTTATTATTAAATTCAGTGCTTTCTTAAACCATACCAAAGAGTTAATATCTAATATTAGTCTTAATCATTTTCATTTGAATAAAATTAAAAATAAGACTGTAAAAAATCAAAGCTGAGTAAGAGAATAGTTCCATATCCTTTGTGACAATGTGTTATATATGAATTATGGTGTCACTTTTACCGGTTGATAACTTTCACTTGATAAAATTATAGGTCGCGTACTCGCAACAACTTAAAGATTTGTATGGGGACGTGGATTGCGATGATTTAGCCTTGTGGAAAAGTTTGCATCCTAAGTGTAAGGGTCGCAAGATGTTCGGGATAGGATCTTCTGATCCTGATTTTCTGGTGACCGGAAAAAAAATCATCTACAATTTGCGGTTCTAACGATGATGCTCGACACTCGCAAGAGGTATCATCATTTATTCTTGTTATTTAGATAGCATAAACATTTTTAAGATAGTCCCATTAGTGAAGGTAATAGTTTAGGCTTTAAATGGGAAGAATGAGTTTGCTGATATGGGTTTCATATGGTCGTATTGAAGGTAGCTTGTTTGTGATTGATTGAGTACATTGCTGGTTGAATAGGTTTGTTATGGGCGGGTTTGGGTCACGGGTCAGAATGGGTCGTGCGGGTCAGAATGGATCGGGTCAGAATAGGTTATTTTTAAACAGGGTTAATTTGATTCGGGTTAGAACGGGTTCACGTCAATTTTGATTTGGGTCAGAAGGGTTCATTTTCAAGGTTTATTTGGTTTGTGTTAGGAGTTTTTACAAAATAAGCACGAGTCGAGATGATTTTTACCACTCATGTATAAATATGTTTAATAAAAGTAAAATTGCAAGAAACATAAGGAATTGCGTACTTATAATACTTTTTAATAATTTATTAAAATAATTAAGTACAAATAAATAACAACATTTTAATATGATACTTCATTTTTTTAATATGTATGTGTGTTTGTATTTTGTTATAAGGGATTTTTACGTTGTTAGTTAGATTATTGTAGGGTTGTGTTGATCGACCTGTTCGGGTTGATATGTGATGATTACGGTTTTATAATTTTCAGCTTCAAAAAGTTCAGGCGGAACTAGAAAGAGAACGGGAGGCTCGACAAAACATAGAAGCCCGTTTCGAACTATTTCAACAAGAGCGTGAAAAAGAGCGGGCCGACCAAGACGCATGGCGAAAAAATATGGAAGAATTGGTGAAAAACATCGGAAAGAAGTAAACAAAGCTCTCGTTTTGTTAAGTATTAGAATGTTGGATTAGTTTTGAATAAAAAACATGCTCTTCATTAGGATTTTTTTGTGTGTTTTGGAACTTCTGGAATGTTTTAGAATCTTGCTTGTTGCAAATGTTTTGGAATATTTTATAATTTTGCTTGCTGCAATTTTTTTTGGAATATTTTATATTTTGCTGCATTTTTTATACAAAAAATGGTTTTTTAAAATTCTCTGATATTGTTATTTTGTCACAAATCTGTCATAGAAGAGTTTTATAACTTGTAGGAATTTTGTCGCAGAAGAGTTTTATAATTTGTAGGAATTTTGTCGCAAGAACGTTTTTAACTATTTGTAGGAAATTTGTAGCTACATTAAAAATATATTTTTTAGTTGTAGGAAATTTGTTGCAAACTGTTTTGATTACTTTGTAGGAAAATTGTTGGAAACCGTTAGTTTTGTAAATACTTCGTAGCAAATTGTTTAGAGAAAATTTATAAATTTGTAGGAAACTTGTAGAAAGTTTTATGATTTGTAGGAAATTTTGTCGCAAGAAAGTTTTATAATTTGTAGGAATTTTGTCGCAGAAAAGTTTTATAATTTGTAGGAATTGTCGGGAAAATAAAAAATTATGAATATTTTTTTAATAATGTTATTAATTTTAAAAATAAAATATAATAAAATAATATACAAAAAAGGCAAAAACGTGGAAGAATTGTAGGAATTTTGCAAGAAGAGCAATTTGTCAGTATTTTGTAGCAAAGTTTGCAACGAGAGATTTTGTAGGAATTTTGTAGCAGATTTTGTCGTATTTTTGTAGCTAACCCGGTTACCCACAAGTTTATTTCCTATGAATTTTTTTGTAGGAAATTTGTGGGTAAGGCCAATTTTAGACAAATTTGCTACAAATTTGGTTGTCACAAACTTGGCAATTTTCTAGCAGTGACGGTTCGTTGCAGAGTGCCAAATGCAGCCAACCATCTTTGTCTTCAACTATTCCAACATCCTTGCACGTAACCTTACAATAGCTGCAGACACTCGGGCAGAAAACAAGCTTATAACCGTCTTTAGTTTTCTCAATCTTAAACCAGTTCTCCAATGTTTTTGGCCCCGGGTTCCCTTCTACACCTCCCACCATCACAACATTTTGCTTCATATCTTTATCATATTTCAACCTCCATACGCTTGACTCATTACAATCGTTGGAGGCTGAGAACTTTATGTTAACATCCTTTGAAAGATGGATCACGCCTTTCTTGGGGTTGACGGGAGTGAAAGTCAGCGGGTAACCCTCCTCTTCATTATAGATTACTCCAACTCCAAGTGAGCAAGTCTTTTTCCCGAAGTTCAACGCATAGAGCCCACCATCTGATCTACCAACTAACAGATTAGCTATGTATTTGGCCTTTGTGTGGAGGTATTTTCCATGAATATCGAGCACGGGAGCAGGAGCTGCATTGGCTGCCAAGATGATTAATGCAAGTGAGCATAAGATGATTGTTTTCATTTTGAAAAGTATTGTTGAATGATATGGACTAAAAGCTATATATAGATAGTTTTAGACACACAATTGAACTGGTGAAATTGGATATTGTTTTTGACCTGTAATGGGTGCTGTGCTAAATTACCATCAACAAATCAAACAATAATCTAAAGCAGACAATTAAATAAAAAAATGCCTCAATTGTTTGGAAAGCATAGTTATTTTGGTCAAAAGAAACCTCACAAGTTCACCGCATTCGCCACACCCCGATATTCAACCGCTACACTAGATGTCGAAATGGTAGATTGGCGTTTAGAGGACCATGAGATTAGATTTTCACATAATAGTCGGGCAACCCACCCAATCGGCGTCAATGAAGGCACACAAATTCACTTCAGATGTGGAACTGAGAGTGAGATCGAAGGTAGAAGTGCCTTGAAGATATCATATGATTGATTCATTTCAATTCGATTAATCCCGGGGGAATGCATATGAATGAAGGCACACTTGCTGAACAGCATATGAGATATCTTGTGTAGTGAAGGTTAGATATTGTAAGGCAGCAACTAAGCTCTTGTATAGGGCCAGGTCTGAAGCTTAGGCTTAGAATCCACCGGAGTGGCCATCGGGTGCATGCCCACGCTGAATAATGTCAGTGGCATATGTTTGCTGGGAGAGAAACATAGAGTTGCCTTGTCTAGAAAAAGGTCTACATATTTACACACCTTAATGCCTATTTCCACACCCTTGTAGATGCCTCGTATAGGGCTATACGAGGCGTATAGGGTTGCTTTTCCTGACCAGCTTCTGCATCTCGTACAACGTCACATCAGACGGGGAGTCTAGGCCTGTACGAGGGACCGATTCGAGGGTACTAAGACGCCTCATATAGGCCTATACGAGGCGTCTTAGTGACTGATTTGACTATGTGTCTGACTGTCTGACATGTGACTTAAAGCTATACGGGAAGTCTAGAGCTATACGAGGCGTCTATGTCTCACATAAAGTGCAATATACAGTGCATTCTTTGTCCACCCGATCATTCAACATTTCATTATTGTCACCCGTCGATCAAAGAAAACCGGGGGAAGAACCGGGAGGGTATGGCTTGAATGTGATCGTGGTGGTGAGCACCAGACTACAGCAACACTTAGAAAAGAAAAGCCGGAAGCAAAAAAACCGGTTGCCCGTTTTACCTGCTGGCTGTGCGAAACCACCCGTATGAAACCTGGGAGATTAAAGACGGAAAAATTGAACATAACCACGAACTTTGTGAGGACCTGTCGGCCCACGCGTTTGTGCGAAGGTTTACTCCAAGCGAAATGAAACTAATCGAGCAGCTGACAGCTCAAAACATGGAGCCGCGCAAAATATTTCAAACGATAAGGAAGTAGGACCCCGACAGGTTTCATGTTCAGAAAGACGTTCAAAACGTTGTGGCGAAGATTAGAGCCGAACAAAGACAAGGATTGACTCCCATCCAGTCACTAGAAAACATGCTGATAAACAACAACTTTATTTACGAGACACAGGAGGAACCCAGAACAGAGATCGTAACAGAGATCTTATTTCTTCATCGGGATTCGAGAGATATGTGGCGTGCATTCCCCCACGTCATGCTGATCGATGCGACGTACAAGACAAATATATACAATATGCCATTTATCCAGATTGTTGGTATGACGCCTACCAACAAATCGTTTATTATCGCGCATGTCGTTGTTAGTAAAGAACGGGGTGATAACTTTGTGTGGGTGCTTGAGAGGGTCAAGTCAATGTTGGATGAATGTATGGAGCCACGTGTGATTTTAACGGATAGAGACCTAGCCCTTATGGGCGCGTGTGCTAAAGTATTTCCAGACGCCTCCAGGCTTCTTTGCAGGTGGCACATACAACAGAATGTTATGAAGCACTGCAAGGGTGCCTTCACAGACGAAGATTGGGAAAAATTTTTGTCATTCTGGGGGACATTGATTGAGTCTCCATCCATACCCATCTACGAGTACCACTTGCGCAACATGCGAAAGCGACTTGTGGAGTGCAAACGTTCTAGTAAGTTTTTCTAATAACATACGACTCACCTATGCAAATTTTATTAAATTATTTTTACTTTTTAGGAGTCTTCAATTACGTGTACGATAACTGGCTAAAAGACTATAAGGAGATGTTCGTCTTTGCGTGGACTGATAAAAGGCGCAACTTTGGTAATCGTACCACAAACAGAGTTGAGAGCCAACACGCCAACTTAAAGAGATACGTCCTAGATAGGAGCTCGCTGGACCGTGTAGTTGGTTGTGTCCAGGATATAGTTGAGACACAGTTCGGTGAAATAAGGAAGACTTTTCGAGAAAGCATCGAAAAAAGAATGAACCACCACAAACACCGGCTGTTTCAACACCTACTTGGAAAAGTATCCCATACAGCCCTTAACTTGTTGAGTGGAGAGGCAATTAGGAAGCTAGATGTCTTGGAGCACTTTCATTCATCATGTGGTTGCCAAATGTGTTACAGCTGTGGGTTGCCCTGTGCTTGTAGGATTGAAAAGTACATGCGTGAAGGTAATTGTAACACCCCGTGTTTTCACAAGTCAAAGTCAAAGTCAAAGTCAAGGTCTAAGTCAACGACCGATTTCGCGCAACTTGACTTGCAAGAATTTCTTTATTTAATTCGTATTATATGGAGTAAGTGTTGTTAATGACAATAATTGATGTGTGTTAATCGTTAATTAATCGACTTACGACTGTGAATTGTAGGAAGTAACAATGAGATAAAGTTAACCAATCAATAATCAAGCTATGCTAATCGAATCGACTCCTAATCGCAACTCGAGCTACGAATTTTACTTGTTAATATACGTGTGTGTGCCTTACGTGTTACCTGTGTATGTTATTTATGTTGCGTTGTGTTAATCAAGCGAACCCAATCGAAACTCGAAATCTAACTCGAAACGCAATCAACTCGAACTCGAATCGCAATCGAACTATGATACTTGGTGGAAAATAGATTATGCGAGATATGAAGTAGTTGGGACTGAAAGTAATTTGACTAGGAAACCCTATCGTAACGAACCGCTTGCAATCGAAATCGAAACATCAACAAAAATAGTCACGTTAAACACACTAGCCAAGTGCCATCCGACCGGATAGCCACTTGGTAAGGGATGACAGGTGCCATCCGACCAAAATGCCATCCGACCGGACAGTCATTCAGGCGATGTGCTATTCGACCGAACAGCCCTTTCCTCTTTTGGCATTCTATAAATACCCCTGTCATTGTCATCTTTTCCACTTCTGGAAATCCCTGTTCGACCAGCACGCTTAACTCGACCTTTTCTCAGGTTTCTCTTGATTCCGGTAAGATCTCGTCCTAAATCTTGTACTTTCTTGATCTACACGCACTCCTACACCTTTCTATCTTTTAAATCTTAATTTTTAACCATGAAATCATTAGATTTCGGGTGTTCTAAGGTGACGTCATCATGTGTTCTTCAAGAACTTCATGTTTTGACCTCAACCCACCAAGAACAACTTAGATCTAACCGATTTTCACAAAGATCTTGTAAAGATCTCTACACAAATGTGGTGAAAGAGGATTGGAAGATGGTTTTAACTTTCTTTCGACTCTTTCGCACTCAAAGTACTCAAAAACCGATAGGATCCGACCCTGAATCAGTCTTCTACTCGATTGTAGTGCTGTACTAGTTCAAGACCCGGATCCTACTTACGAGACTATCGACTTCGGGTTAACCAAGAACAACTGCTTCGAGCCGGTAACCAGCCGGACTAGGGTGATTCCTGGTCGGGGTGGCCAACTGGGTGGAACTAGGGGTTCCGTTGGCTAACGCGTTGTCAAGGTGACTCGACATAACGACAAACCTTCAAAACGACCAAGTGTAGAACGAACAGGACAATTGGAGCGGATTACCATTTGACCGGATTACCGTCCGACCAGATAGGTCACCCGAACGAATTGCCACCCGAACGGATTATACTTGGGTCCCACCTTTAAGCAAACTTAATTAAAGTTTGAGTATTGAACGAATTGCAATCCGATCGAACGACCCTCTAAAAGGATTACTCTTCGGATCATGAGATACTAAGACTTTAAGAGACTTAACAAATTCCAACATGTTCAATAGCACGGATTGCCATCCAATCGAATTGCCATCCGATCGAATGACACTCCTGAAGTGAACTTGTTTTCAATAAGTAACCTTATCACTAAGTCACCGTCCGACCGGATGACCATTCGAACGAATTGCCATCCACACGACTAGTCATCCGATCGACCGACTTGAAAGATAGAGATACTTAATTGTTTTCAAAATGCTACAAAGAAAACTTCAAAAGTCAAACCATCATACACAAACACATACTTCTTATAGGAAGAAACAATCCACTCGAATTGTCATCCGACCGAATGACCACCCGAACGGATTGTTACCCTCACGAATTGTTGTCTGATCGAATTACCATCCGATCGAACCCCTATCCGACCCTTTTCATACTTTGTGACGTTTTTACGAATCGCTTATCATTATGCTACTGAATCTATTCAGGCTAACCGTACCGCTAAGCGCTCCCTTCAATCCATTAATCGCTGTGAGTATACTCGATCCCTTTTTGCTTTAAGCACTTTTGGGTGTTACATACGTTACGAGTATTCAAACTACAACTATCACACTACTCAAACTATTTGAACGCTAACCGTTAATGCATGTTATACGTGACTTATGAATGCTTGTTTGTTATGTTTACACATGGAATGCTGTCTACCTGCCTTAGCAACGATAGTACTATAGTTTGGACTCAGCACCCGTTCACTCGGGGGTTGTTAAGGATCTTTTACTTGCATGGATTACGGTGGTAATCATGTATTGCGAACTGCCTCGGGCAGTCAACCCGCAGTCATTGGTATCGATGGATCTATGTCGATAACTAACGTGCTTCATTTCACTATGTGTACGTGCTGGTTACGCGTAAACGAATTTGAACTCTATATGCTATTATCAAACTTGTATGCTCACCTTTACATTTTATGTATTGACTTTTATTTTAACGTATGTGACAGGTGCTTAGGAAGTTTACATGCTTAGCATGCTGTGAACTTGAGGCTAGGAAAGGTCTAGGATGCTCTCTATGCTGTGATGAAATTGAAGCTAGGAAAGAGGTCCTAGAAACCAATAAATAAACTACTTATGTATGAATCTGAGTTGTCGGAACAGAGATATTTGACTGGAATTATCTGTAATAATTGGTTTGCCTTTTAAGACATGGTATGGGACATGTTACTTTAAATTATTTGGTAATGATAATTGTTATGGAAACTTCTGGACAATCTGTTTCACTTAGTGCCATGCCTCGATGATTCCGCCATCGGTTGGGGTGTGACAGATTGGTATCAGAGCCATAACTATAGGGAATTAGGCAAGACACGACCTAGTCCGGGTCGATGTCTTAGAAACCTAGTCTATAGTTAGGAACCAACAGACTAACCTGTACATAACCAGTAGGGATTGTGTACGAGTTTATTCCTCGCTATTCTCGTTTATGTTGCACTATCATCACACTCGGGTTTACAGCTATAGATAGGCGATAAAGTCGAGAATAGGTGTGAAGACCGCAAACTCCCGACTAAATTGCTTAAATTAATGCTATTTTATCGACTTATCAATGATTTCTTCTTTCCTTTTCAATAACGAACAGGGGAAATTATACCAAATCAGGAGTGAAATCCATATTTTGATGAATAATTTCCTCTATCTTATCCAAAAACAGGGACGAAGTTGTTGAGTCAAGGTTGAAACCCTAACCTTGACAACTTGTTCCGCATATTTTACAAAACTCTCACCAAAGTCTCAACGGACTCCAACGACCTGAAGTCGCGACATGACTAACGGGAATTGTGTCAAATGCCCAAGAATCGAGGCAAGGGCACAGTCCTGAAAGTCGAGCGTAGACTATAGGTCCACGCGAATAGTTGAATCACTTTGGTTAGTCGAAGTCTACTAGCCGCAGACAATCTACCTCTCGAATTTTATGTGTTTAACCCTGAGCCGCAACTGTTGACTCTGGTAATTCGTCGATTTTTATGAGTTTATATGTGTTTTACCTGCTTATGTGTTTAAATTTTGGAATTTACTCGATTTCGATTTCACTTCAATCGATACATACGACTCGCACTCCTATCCTATCTCAAAACGTTGACAAATCGCGGAATTTAGGATGACTTTATACTACGGTACACGCATATATTACGCTATTCTCGAGTAATCGCAGACTTTGAATGATAGGTTTCTGTTTTCTGACTGCCTCTACTAAATGCATATGTGTTTCCTTGCTTCTTGCTCTATGTACCTTGGTGTTGTGTGATTATGTGCTCTACGTGTTTACGTGATTTTGTGCTCTATGTGTTATGTGTTTACGTGAATATACGTGCTCCTGAGCTTTAGTAAGTAGTAGACGTGTGAGGTGAGATTCGAACATAGTGTGTTGAGTCCCGTGACAATGTCTATTGCAGACAATGTCATCTGGATCCCGTCACGCACTTTCTCGTCAGGAAAAGAGGGACAAACGTCTTGCTTCCATCATCGCTAAAAGCGTAGCAAAGGCTGTGAGTGATGTCTATGAGAATGCCAACAAATCGTCTGAGGAATCGAGAACTGAAGCTCCAAAAGCTGCCACAAGGCCTTTCAGTTTCAAGCAATTCAAGTCGTGTGGGCCAAAATAATTCACTGGCGAAGGAGGTCCCACTGCACTATTTCACTGGTTTGATTCCATTGAGGTTACTCTACGACAGAGTGGTTGCCCTGATGACCTCCGTACTCTGAATGCTACCGGCGTTTTCCAGTCCCGAGCACTAGACTGGTAGACGGCCGAGAGGAACAAGCGAGGGAACGACGCAGCCTACGGTCTGTCGTGGGACGAGCTCAAGGAAGTCATGCTAGAAGAATTTTGCCCTACTCACAAACGTAAAAAGCTGGAAGATGAATTTTGGCACATACATCAAAAGGATGGAGACAATGCTGGCCTTACTGCTCGTTTCAAGCAGCTCAGCATTATCTGTCCTGGCCAAGTCAAGACTCCCGACATGACCATCAAGAAGTACATCCGGGCCCTGCCCGACTGCGTTGCTGATTTCGTGCAAGCGCCTAAGACTACGACGATCGAGGAAACTTATCTACTGGCCGCTGAAATCAACGACAAGCGGGTTAAGGCTGCTGTCTGGGACAAGACTTCGAAGCATCTGCATCAACCTACCACTACCGCACCAACTGCTGAACCCCCCTCATCGAGCAACAAGAGGAAGAATAAGAGAAAGAACAGCTCCAGCAACAAGAACTGTGCGATCACCGCTGCACCAATTCAAGCTGTACCTGCCCAACAGCGTCAAGTAGCGGCGCCTGTGGCCAATGCACCGCCTGCAAAACGTGCATACACTGGGCCACATCCGCTCTGCCCTACTTGCACCTACCACCATCCCACCACCATTCCTTGTCGTTTTTGTGCTCATTGCAACGTATACGGCCATTTTACTGCTAACTGTCGTATCCGTCAAGCTCCTGCCAATCAAGCTCTACTCACTGCCCCACAGGGTCAACAAGCTCCTCCGGCACCCGCAGTCAAAGCCAGAGCCTGCTTCGCATGTGGCAACCCGAACCACTTCGCCAACATGTGCCCAAACAGGGTTGTGAAACAAGAGCCTCCGCAACAGCAGCCACAGCAGCAACAAAAACAACAACAGCAGCAGCAACAACAGGCCGCACGCGCCAGAACCTTCAACATCAATGTGCGACAAGCCCAGGCTGACAACAACGTGGTCAATGGTACGTTCCTCGTGAATGGTATTTATGCTTCCTGTTTGTTTGATACTGGAGCCGATAACTGCTTTGTGTCGTTCGAATTTGAGAAACTCCTTAGTCGTAAACGTTCCCAACTCTCCTCGGCATTTGATGTTGAAGTCGCTACCGGAAGAATCGTCGCTGTCAATTCCGTTATCCGTGATTGTACTCTTGAGCTCAACAATCACCTCTTCCCAATTGACCTTATTCCGATGCAACTCGGAAGTTTTGACATCATAGTAGGCATGGACTTTCTTCGAGAAAACCATGCTGAAGTTGTATGCTTCGACAAGATGATTCGTTTTTTGCTCGCAAATGGTGACTCATTGTGTGTTTATGGCGATACTACTTCGAAGGGGCTCAAGCTTATGTCATGTGTGCAAGCCGGCAAGTATCTCCGCAGGGAATACAGGGCTTTCTTGGCCAACATTGTAGTAGCAGAGAAGGAAAAGAAAGAGAAGAAGGAAGTGAAAGACGTTCCTGTGGTTCGAGAATTTCCTAATGTTTTCCCAGAGGATCTTCCCGGACTACCTCCAACTCGTGATATCGACTTTCGTATCGACCTCATTCCTGGAGCCAATCCTATTGCCAAAGCTCCCTACCGACTCGCGCCATCTGAAATGCGCGAACTCTCAACTCAACTCCAGGAATTACTTAAGAAAGGCTTTATTCGCCCGAGCACCTCTCCTTGGGGCGCGCCGGTCCTTTTTGTCAAAAAGAAGGACGGGTCGTTCCGGATGTGCATCGACTATCGGGAATTGAATAAGTTAACTATCAAGAACCGCTATCCTCTGCCTCGCATTGATGATTTATTTGATCAACTACAAGGCGCTACGTGTTTCTCCAAGATCGACCTATATTCAGGATACCATCAGCTACGTATTCAGGAGGAGGATATCCCAAAACCGCATTTCGCACCCGATACGGCCATTACGAATTTGTTGTAATGCCTTTTGGTTTAACCAACGCACCAGTGGTTTTCATGGATCTGATGAATCGCGTGTGTAAACCATATCTCGACCGTTTCGTCATTGTATTCATCGACGATGTCTTGATTTATTCCAAATCAAAGACCGAACACGCACAACATTTACGTTTGGTTCTTGAGTTACTCCAGGGAAACCAACTCTATGCCAAGTTCTCCAAGTGCGAATTTTGGTTGGAGAAAGTTCAGTTTCTGGGTCACATTGTGAATAGTCAAGGTATTCACGTTGATCCTGCAAAGATTGAAGCTGTCAAGAGCTGGGTTACACCTAAGAACCCGTCTGAAGTCCGCTCATTTCTCGGACTAGCAGGCTATTATCGACGATTTATCGAAGGATTCTCGAAGATTGCTGTGCCGCTTACCTCTCACACACATAAAGAACAGGCTTTTGTTTGGGGAACTAAACAAGAAACTGCTTTTCAAACCCTCAAGCACATGCTTTGCAACGCTCCTGTTCTCACGCTACCCGACGGAAACAATGATTTCATTGTCTACTGTGATGCTTCCAACCTTGGTCTTGGTTGTGTTCTCATGCAACGTGACAAGGTCATAGCTTACGCATCTCGTCAGCTCAAAATCCACAAGAAGAACTATACAACCCATGATCTCGAGCTAGGCGCGGTTGTTTTTGCATTAAAGATTTGGCGACACTACCTGTATGGTACCAAGTGTACGATCTTCACCAATCATAGGAGCCTACAACATATCTTTAATCAGAAGGAACTTAATATGCGTCAACGCCGATGGGTAGAACTTCTCAACGATTACGACTGTGAGATCCGTTATCACCCAGGCAAAGCAAATGTTGTTGCCGACGTACTCAGCAGACGAAGTTATCTGCTTAGTACTCGTAATGTTCAAGCCCAACACGATCTCGAAACCCTCATCCGCGACGCTCAACATGCATGTTTTAATGAACACACTTTAAAGAAAGAAAGGACCTACCACGATGGAGCCCAGCTAGTGAGCAAATCAAATGGGATATTCCACTTTCTGGACCGAATTTGGATTCCCAAACGAACTAACTTACGACAGATCTTGATGGACGAAGCCCACAAATCCAGGTATTCTATTCATCCCGGTGCTGATAAAATGTACCAGGACCTCCGTTATAAGTACTGGTGGCCGGGTATGAAAAGGGATATCGCTCTCTACGTTGGAAAATGCCTAACTTGTGCTAGAATCAAGGCCGAACATCAACGACCCTCTGGCTTACTCGAACAACCACCAATTCCTATGTGGAAGTGGGAAAGTATAGCTATGGATTTTGTAACCAAGCTACCGCACACGTCATCAGGTCACGACAGCATATGGGTTGTGGTCGACCGTTTGACTAAATCAGCTTACTTTTTGCCGATACGAGAAGACTACAAGGTAGAACGATTAGCCCGAATCTACACCGACGAGATCATTTGTAATCATGGGACGCCTCGTGACATCATTTCTGATCGCGATGCTCGGTTTACCTCGCGATTGTGGGAAACGTTTCAAACGGCACTCGGTACAACGCTTAATCTAAGTACCGCATTCCACCCTCAAACCGACGGTCAGACTGAAAGAACGATTCGTACCCTTGAAGACATGCTCCGTTCATGTGTTTTAGACTTCGGTGGTAATTGGGATAAATACCTACCGTTAGTCGAATTCTCGTATAACAACAACTACCATTCTAGCATCCAAATGGCACCATTCGAAGCGTTATACGGAAGAAGATTTCGATCACCTATTGTATGGCACGAGATCGGTCACTCGCAATTAACCGGTCCTGAGTTATTACAAGAAACGACAGACAAAATTTTCCAAATCCGAGACAACCTGGTGAAAGCTCGGGATCGACAGAAAAGTTACGCCGATAAGAAAGGCAAGCCCCGTGAATTTGACGCTGGTGACCACGTACTCCTAAAGGTATCACCTTGGAAGGGTGTGGTCCGCTTCGACAAGAAAGGGAAACTCGCGCCTCGATATGTTGGACCTTTTAAGATTCT
Organism: Helianthus tuberosus; assembly: GCA_030545235.1. NCBI lineage: Eukaryota > Viridiplantae > Streptophyta > Magnoliopsida > Asterales > Asteraceae > Helianthus > Helianthus tuberosus. Next base: position 44,108 of record JARYGA010005249.1, on the reverse strand, counting down.
GGAAAGGATCGGAAAAGTCGCCTACAGACTCGAACTACCGGAGGAACTTAGTAACGTCCACCCGACTTTCCACGTGTCAAACCTCCGAAAGTGCCTCGCCGACCACGACTTACACGTTTCTCTCGACGATCTACAGGTGAACGAAACATTACACTTCGTGGAGAAGCCTGTCGAAATCATGGATCGCCAAACCAAGCAACTCAGACGCTCTCGCATTCCTATTGTGAAAGTCCGATGGGAAGGAAAACGAGGCGCCGAGTTCACTTGGGAACTCGAAAGCGACATGAAGGCTAAGTACCCGCAGTTGTTTCAATAGAGGAGCTAGAGAGAGAAAGTAGCATTGTGATTCTAGTACCTTGTACGATTTCATATCAATCTATAGAAACACCGATTCTAGTACGTTCTAGTGTGTTTGGTCACGCACGTTCACGGATTCCGTGTCACAAGAGATCGTTTCGAAGTCAAAATCGGTCCAAATGGAAAGTTCTCAAACGTGATGCACGGCGTTGTACAGCTTCCAGCCTAATTTCGAGACTAAATTCCCTAAACAAGGGGAGGCTGTAACACCCCGTGTTTTCACAAGTCAAAGTCAAAGTCAAAGTCAAGGTCTAAGTCAACGACCGATTTCGCGCAACTTGACTTGCAAGAATTTCTTTATTTAATTCGTATTATGTGGAGTAAGTGTTGTTAATGACAATAATCGATGTGTGTTAATCGTTAATTAATCGACTTACGACTGTGAATTGTAGGAAGTAACAATGTGATAAAGTTAACCAATCAATAAACAAGCTATGCTAATCGAATCGACTCCTAATCGCAACTCGAGCTACGAATTTTACTTGTTAATATACGTGTGTGTGTGCCTTACGTGTTACCTGTGTATGTTATTTATGTTGCGTTGTGTTAATCAAGCGAACCCAATCGAAACTCGAAATCTAACTCGAAACGCAATCAACTCGAACTCGAATCGCAATCGAACTATGATACTTGGTGGAAAATAGATTATGCGAGATATGAAGTAGTTGGGACTCAAAGTAATTTGACTAGGAAACCCTATCGTAACGAACCGCTTGCAATCGAAATCGAAACATCAGCAAAAATCGTCACGTCAAACACACTAGCCAAGTGCCATCCGACCGGATGATCATTCGAACGAATTGCCATCCGCACGACTAGCCATCCGACCGGAAAGCCACTTGGTAGAGGATGACAGGTGCCATCCGACCAAAATGCCATCCGACCGGACAGTCATTCAGGCGATGTGCTTTTCGAACGAACAGCCCTTTCCTCTTTTGGCATTCTATAAATACCCCTGTCATTGTCATCTTTTCCACTTCTGGAAATCCCTGTTCGACCAGCACGCTTAACTCGACCTTTTCTCAGATTTCTCTTGATTCCGGTAAGATCTCGTCCTAAATCTTGTACTTTCTTGATCTACACGCACTCCTACACCTTTCTATCTTTTAAATCTTAATTTTTAACCGTGAAATCATTAGATTTCGGGTGTTCTAAGGTGACGTCATCATGTGTTCTTCAAGAACTTCATGTTTTGACCTCAACCCACCAAGAACAACTTAGATCTAACCGATTTCCACAAAGATCTTGTAAAGATCTCTACACAAATGTGGTGAAAGAGGATTGGAAGATGGTTTTAACTTTCTTTCGACTCTTTCGCACTCAAAGTACTAAAAAACCGATAGGATCCGACCCTGAATTAGTCTTCTACTCGATTGTAGTGTTGTACTAGTTCAAGACCCGGATCCTACTTACGAGACTATCGACTTCGGGTTAACCAAGAACAACTGCTTCGAGACGGTAACCAGCCGGACTAGGGTGATTCCTGGTCGGGGTGGCCAACTGGGTGGAACTAGGGGTTCCGTTGGCTAACGTGTTGTCAAGGTGACTCGACATAACGACAAACCTTCAAAACGACCAAGTGTAGAACGAACAGGACAATCGGAGCGGATTGCCATTCGACCGGATTACCGTCCGACCGGATAGGTCACCCGAATGAATTGCCACCCGAACGGATTACACTTGGGTCCCACCTTTAAGCAATCTTAATTAAAGTTTGAGTATTGAACGAATTGCAATCCGATCGAATGACCCTCTAAAAGGATTACTCTTCGGATCATGAGATACTAAGACTTTAAGAGACTTAACAAATTCCAAGATGTTCAATAGCACGGATTGCCATCCGATCGAATTGCCACCCGATCGAATGACATTCCTGAAGTGAACTTGTTTTCAATAAGTAACCTTATCACTAAGTCACCGTCCGACCGGATGACCATTCGAACGAATTGCCATCCGCACGACTAGTCATCCGATCGACCGACTTGAAAGATAGAGATACTTAATTGTTTTCAAAATGCTACAATGAAAACTTCAAAAGTCAAACCATCATACACAAACACATACTTCTTATAGGAAGAAACAATCCACTTGAATTGTCATCCGACCGGATCACTATCCGACCGAATGACCACCCGAACGGATTGTTACCCGCACGAATTGTTGTCCGATCAAATTACCATCCGATCGAACCCCTATCCGACCCTTTTCATACTTTGTGACGTTTTTATGAATCGCTTATCATTATGCTACCGAATCTATTCAGGCTAACCGTACCGCTAAGCGCTCCCTTCAATCCATTAATCACTGTGAGTATACTCGATCCCTTTTTGCTTTAAGCACTTTTGGGTGTTACATACGTTACGAGTATTCAAACTACAACTATCACACTACTCAAACTATTTGAACGCTAACCGTTAATGCATGTTATACGTGACTTATGAATGCTTGTTTGTTATGTTTACACATGGAATGTTGTCTACCTGCCTTAGCAACGATAGTACTATAGTTTGGACTAAGCACCCGTTCACTCGGGGGTTGTTAAGGATCTTTTACTTGCATGGATTACGGTGGTAATCATGTATTGCGAACTGCCTCGGGCAGTCAACCCGCAGTCGTTGGTATCGATGGATCTATGTCGATAACTAATGTGCTTCATTTCACTATGTGTACGTGCTGGTTACGCGTAAACGAATTTGAACTCTATATGCTATTATCAAACTTGTATGCTCACCTTTACATTTTATGTATTGACTTTTATTTTAACGTATGTGACAGGTGCTTAGGAAGTTTACATGCTTAGCATGCTGTGAACTTGAGGCTAGGAAAGGTCTAGGATACTCTCTGTGCTGTGATGAAATCGAAGCTAGGAAAGAGGTCCTAGAAACCAATAAATAAACTACTTATGTATGAATCTGAGTTGTCGGAATAGAGATATTTGACTGGAATTATCTGTAATAATTGGTTTGCCTTTTAAGACATGGTATGGGACATGTTACTTTAAATTATTTGGTAATGATAATTGTTATGGAAACTTCTGGACAATCTGTTTCGCTCAGTGCCATGCCCCGATGATTCCGCCATCGGTTGGGGTGTGACAGTAATAATTGTTAAACGTACAACACTTGTGTGATATATATATCCGTTAATCATATGACTTAAACAATGTTGTTTTTAACCGTACAGAGCGTCCGATTCAACTCGAAGACATAGACGTCTTCTGGAGGAAACTTAACTTCCAAAGTTGTAAATTGATAGACGATGACATTGACGTGGTCGAAGAGCTAAATATTGTTAGACAACAATTAGAGTCGCACCCCCCAGCTCAGCAAAAAAGCCTGATGTCAAAGATTAAAGCGGTGTTGACTCCAAAGAAATCTACCAAGAAACCACCGGTTGTCCAACAAAATACTCGTGGCCGACCAACAACAAAGCAGGTACAACAAAGGTTGGACGAGGCCTCTCGTATAGATGAAGAATTGAGGAGAAGCTCCTTCGGTGATGCAAACACGTGCTTTGAAGGTTCCCGACAAAGTAAGTACGTAAACCTCGCCACATCTCGTACGTTCCGTCACAGGCCTCTCAACAGTCGGTTATAAGGTCCCAAAACCCCAAAGCGAGCCTAAGCCGTTCAAAGAGTTCTAAGAAGAAAGGGACACGAGATGATCACGGTTTTCCTTTAATCATTGGGGACGAGTACGTGGGAATCATCGAACGGTTTAAGTCTGCCATTCCGCCAGTGTTTCATCCGCACGTCTCGTGCATACGAGATGTGATGCCGGACGGTCATTGTGGGTTTCGGTCTGTGGCTGTGGGCTTAGGTATGGATCAGAGTTCATGGGGGCTCATTCGAAGGGACCTTGTCCAAGAAATGGATCAGAACGAATCGATCTGGTTCCCAATATTTGAAGCATGGGATGAAGGTTACTTTTACACGCATCGTCAGGGCCTAATTTGGAATTCAGTGTCCGGTTGTGGGGAGGATCACTGGATGGACTTCCCCTTAGTAGGACTTCTTATTGCACAAACGTACGGTATCGGGGTGCACCTGTTAACGACAACCATGGGTGCGAGTTCCACTTTCTTCCCGATACTAAGTCCTCCGACTAATCAACAACCATTATTCATAACGCTTACACATGTTAACGAGAACCACTTCATACACGTTAAGCTGGAAGGGGATTATCCAATGCCACCAGCACACGGGCTATGGTTGACCCACCGAAGACCCCATACGGAACAATGGGAAGATATGTACTTGCCACGTCTAGAATGGTATACATCGATAATGAATCATCGGCCAAGATCAAACCCCAGTCTTAATTACATCGATAGTGATACGGAAGAATGATTTTTGTAATTAATAGTATTTTTGTAATTAATAGTATTTTTTTTGTATTAATTCCTATAATTTTCTACAATTTCCATAATTTTTTTTATAATTTCTATTATTTTTCTATAATTAGAATTGATTAAAACAGGTTAATAACATTTTTATAAAAATTTATATAATTTTTTTATAATTAGAATTGATTAAAACAGTTTATTTGTAAATTTAAAAAAAAAATTTAAAAATATACGCCTCGTATAGATCTAGACGCATCGTATAGAGTTGGTCAAAAGACCATTCTGCCCCTGATATGCCCCCATTCTAGGCTTAAATCAGGGGCTAAAAGGTCATTTTAGCATGACCAGACGCCTCGTATAGAGTGGTATGGTCGTCTTTAAGAGAGGGATTATTAAAATTTGAATTTTGAAAATTTGAATTTCAAAATTTGAATTTCAAAATTTGAATTTATCAGAAATGGACGCCTCGTATAGGCCTGGACGGGTCGTCTATGTGGGCGACAACATTTTTTTTTTAAATTTGAATTTTGAAAATCTTTTGTTTAATTACCATTTTACCACTGTAAAGCCCTTCGTATAGGCCTTAGGCAGGTGTAAAATGGTAATTTTGCAGCCTAGACGGCGCGTATAGGTCTATACGACCAATACATGTTGGGCGGCAACTGTTGCCCTTTTTCTTTTTTAATTATTAAAAATATCTTTATTAAATTACCATTTTACCCCTGTAAAGCCCTTCGTATAGGCCTTAGTCAGGGGTAAAATGGTAATTAACCATTCCAGAAATATCTTTGTAGGTTGGTTAATTACCATTTGCCCCTGATTAAAGCCTATACTGGGGGATTTACAAGGGCAAAATGGTCATTTAACAAAAAGCACAGACGGGTCGTCTAGCTCTATACGAGGCGTCCATGCCTCGTATATGTGGGGGAAGACTTAGACGACCCACATTATCACCCAAAACAAAACACACACACATATACGGTGAACAGAGGTTTATACGCCCCGGATACGTATTTGGACCGTATTTTCGAAGATTTGAGGCATCCCTGGTACGTATTTCTTCCCGTAGTTTAGTATTTTAGCCTCGTTTTTGCCTTTAGACCGTAGGTTTGCCCGTAGGTTAGGTTTTGTTGGGTTTGAGGTTTTTGGGTTGAGGTTGAAGATGAAGATGGTAGAACAGGACGCCCCGTATGCCTCTATACGAGGCAGATACGAGGCACTGCATTTTTTTTAATTATTATTATTATTGTTATTATTATTATTGTTAGTATTATTTTTGTTGTTATTATTATTATTTATTATTATTATTATTAGTATTGTTATTATTATTTATTATTATTATTATTATTATTTATTATTATTATTATTGTTATTATTATTATTTAATAATATTATTTATTATTATTATTGTTATTATTATTATTGTTATTATTATTATTTATTATTATTATTATTATTATTAGTATTGTTATTATTATTATTTAATATTATTATTATTATTATTAATATTATTATTATTATTATTATTATTATTATTATTATTGTTGTTGTTGTTGTTGTTATTATTATTATTATTGTTATTATTATTATTATTATTATTATTTATTATTATTTATATATTATTAATATTAATATTATAATTATTTATTATTATTGTTATTAATATTATTATTATTATTATTATTATTATCATTTATTAGTATTATTAATGTTATTATTTTTTTATATTATTATTATTATTATTATTATTATTATTATTGTTTTTATACGTATACGGTATTTATTTGCAGATTGATTATGGAGGACGATGACATTCAGTTAGAGCTTGATGGGGCACCGCCGGGGGGTCAGCCGGTTCAGCAGGGTCCACGACGGACACGGCTACCGCCTCCGGATACGCTGCCGGGTCACCCGTATCTAGAGTTTCCCGACGGCCCCGATGCCGCCCGTCATTGCCAAAAGCTTAGGAGGATGCGCATTGGATCGCATTCAGCAATCGATTGGGATACGATAGATGCGATTGGTGAGACGGCTAGAGTGCGTCGGTTTATACCTATCGATTCACCGTGGCACCGTCTTTTTGATTTGGCGCACACGCCGAGCTACAGGGAGCTGTTGGTCGAGTTCCTTTCATCATTCACATTTCACCCTCCTGGGGTCCCAGTGCCGCTTCCGCACCTAGATACTCCCCCTCCGCCTGAGGTTTCTTTCAGACTCGCTGGCGTTTTCGCATTCTTTTCCTACGAGCAAAACTCTTTGCTGTTGCAACTTTCGCATTCTTTTCCTACGAGCAAAGGCTTCCTTACTGAACCATCCTCGTTTCTTATGAGGGAATGGCTCTTCTGACTGAGCTCTAAAAGCAAACACTCCTTCTTCCAGATCAGCAGAATACCCAGAAAGGGCAGGCTGTGAAGAAGTACCTTCACTCTTAGGTGAATCAGACAACTGACGACTCATGTCTGAGGGTCCTTGATCACTCATACTGTAAACTAACCAGATAGTCAAATAACACATAACAATTAAATACAGTTATGCACTAATTTCTGAAATTTATTTCCTAACACAAAATTTAGAATTTAAGTGTCAGCAAAACACTTCTTTGGCTCAGACCAGTGGCTAGGCTCTGATACCACCTTCTGTCGCAACCCCCGATCCCTTATCTATACCGGGAACGGGCGGACGCGAGCTCAGAGTTTGGTGGTATCAGTTGTTTAAATCTCGCAGCGGAATTTACATCAGGACCGTAGTTAGGAAATGTTTATCAGAGTAAAACCACCATATTTGATATTAATAATAACATGGGCAAAACCCAAGTTTCTTATTACAATACATTTATAGGGACAAACACTATTTTATTGAATTTAAAACATCGTTTATTAGGTAACTTTTATAGCCACATTTTTCCCAAGCCTTCAGTGCTCTCCAGCTGGCTTTTCACTAATTGGATGTTCACATTGTGTTACCTGTAACGCGTTTTAAAAACATTTGTCAGTCGGAAATACTGGTGAGTGAATCCCAGTTTAATCAAGAAAAGTTTTATCAATTAAAACAGTATTGTGAGCGATCACATTGTTTATTTCTACACAATTACTCATTCAGTATTTGCCACTCGACCGGATCTGTGGCTATGGTCAAATTACCTATTGGCTAACTCTTCGTCCAATGGTAATGTACTGTCATTCAGACTTACTACTACTACTCGTAGTAATATAAATTTTGTATACAAAACCCCATAATACCGGCAGTAATTGAAGAACTACAAAGACTCAATCACCGCTTAATCACATTGTAAAATAATTAAGGTTTTCTAAAACATTCCTAAAAGGTTAACAAAAAAAGAGGATAAACTCACATTGCTATCTTAGACTTCGCGTAAGGAACTGTGAGCGACGGAAAACGAAAACTGATGGCCTTCTTATATAGTTGCTGAATTTGGTCTCCACGCGGCCCGCGTAAAGAACAGGCAAGTCTTACGCGGCCCGCGTCAACATCCAGTCAACGTATAGCTTGTCCCGGTCACCAAGTAGATCCGCCACGATGTCGACACATGTCAGCTCAGGATGTCTCCGCGTTTGATGATCTCTAGCGGTCCGCGTAAGGGTTAAGGTGAGCTTACGCGGCCCGCCTGAACTAAAGAAATCAGTGAAGTCCAGTCTACACCTTCATACCGCCCGCGTGAGCTTGAGGTGAGGTCCTACGCGGTCCGCCTCAACTTAAACATCAGATTTTTATATTTTATTTTATATGTTATAACACGTTTCGGGCTCGGTTTTCACATACGGGGTGTAATTTAAGACATATTAGGACATTCTAAAATATACTAGAGTGTTAGACATATTATGAGGGTGTCGGTTTTACCGAGGGTTGTTACATAAGGAGAAGGATCCTGCATCCTTTATCCTTCTTTCATTTAGTTCTGAGTTTTGCAGAAGGTTCATATATCCTTAACAAAGGATTGAGTATCCACAGAAATCTCCAGTTATTTGGGCTTGACCCCAGTTATTTGGGCTTGACCCCAGTTATTTGGGCTAGTCCCTAGTTTGTTGAGCCTGTCCCCAGTATCGCCAGTAGCGCATGATGATCCTGGTGCAGTTCAAGGCAATGGGACCAGTACCCGCTTTAGGGGCTGACAATTTCATTGTACTGGCTGTATTCTGGATCCTACGTATAATGGTAGACGTACCATACATCCGTTCCTAAGGTTTCTAACGTTTTCACGTTAGCTAAGTTTATGGCATTTTCATGTCACTAAGTTTGGATAGTCGCCAGTGAGGGCCATACTCCAGTTTACACAAGATCCTTTGGGCTTGTCCCCAGTTTTTTGGGCTTGTCCCCGGTATATTGGGCTTGTCCCCAGAATTGTTGGGCTTGTCCCCAGTTGCTAACTCTTCTCTTATATTGGCTTAGTCCCAAGTTATGCTCCATTTCAGGTTTTTGAAGCTAAACAGCTAAGGATCCTTGATCCTAACCTTTTATTAAGGTTTGTCTTTTGGTTATCCTGATTGTAAATATTAAAGGTTTAGGATCCTAACTTGGATTCTCAGGTATGATCCTTACTTACTTTAATTTTATACTTTATTCGTCTAAGTGACCCTTATCCTTTGACAATAGGACACATGATCCTTAAATTACACTACTTTTTTAAATTTATCGATTATAGGATATTTGATCCTTGATCATATCCTAAACTTTTTGACATAATCTATTAAACTTTTACTCTTAACTTATGAATTCAAACAAAGTATATCATAACAATTGAAAAATAAAGTATTCACAGAAATAACAACACATGATAAGCCAAAAGATTAAACTTTTATTTATTTAGAAATAAGTTAACCCCTTTTAAGGTTGTCAAAACTGCCAACCCAAGTTTCTACCAGCAAAACGTGGCCCGTCCACTTGGGTTGGCAAAGGGTGTCCATATTAATGAGGTCTAAGTGCAGGAATAAAAAGAGGGCACGATCACAATGGCTTCATCCCCCAAACAGAGGATCCCTCCACCATTTGTAATCCTACCTATTGTCTGAAGGATCAGTGATCCTCAACCCTAAAAACTATTGTCTAAGTACAGACCAACCATTGTTCAAGAAAAACACCACAACCAAAAAACAACTACCAAATCATAAAAAATGGGCTCCGGCCACGTCTAGATAAATCCATCATCGCCCATTTTTGCAGCTCACACCTTCGCTGCATCACCATCACCTCCAGCCCAAGTGTCAGAAACATAATCACTTTTGGCAGTAGGGTCAAAAGATTTGAAGATGGTGTCCGCCGGAAAACAGTGGCGAATCCGGTCAATATCCAGGTCAGTGAAGCTGCAGAGTTCCTTCGAAGGATTTTTGATAATCCCTTGGCTTTTTAGGGGGCTATCTTTCTGGTGATCCTTGGCAGGAGAGGATCGTAGCTTCATTGTAATCTTAAGATTTTGATGAAACAGAAAAGAAGATGAAGAGAGAAGGAGAAGAGAGATACCTGTTCCTATCTTTGAATGAGGATTTAAAGGGAAGTATCGCTCGAATTTAAATGCAAATCGATCCTTATCTCTAACCTATATATAATGATGATTCTGCAGGTTGTCACTTCGCTGACGTATGATCTGCAACGGCTAGTTCGATTCTAACGACTATATATCCGTTAGTCAGTTTGTTGCAGATAAGATCAAAAAATACGACTCGTTAATTTACATTTTACTCCTCATATTTTGGGGGTAATTGTTAGGGGAGGATTTTATAATCCTAAGGATCACGGATCCTCAAGTGCAGCCAGGATCACGGATCCTCAGTTCCGTTTGAATTAAGGATCCTCAGAAGACGTTGCAGAATTAAGGATCCAGGATCCTCATTGTTATCCTAACACTAACGGTTGTCTTCATTGTATATGAGCTTGTTTTGCAGGAGTATACGCATGGACCAAGTCTCGCCGATATTCCTGGGGAATATGCTTAAATATTCCACACGTGCATAGCCTTAGTGAACATTATGGAGATCGTGGGAAGCTTGCACATTTTCGGGTTGTTAGTTATTTAGTTTATTTCTATTTTTAAAAGGGGATAACGGCTTGAATTAGAACAAGTTAGCTAATACACACATACTCGCAAGCTCTCGGCAAATACATTGGTGATTTCATACACTTTTGCACACTAGTGATCCTTGTAACAAGCTTGTTATCATCCCGAGTTGTAACAATCTTTTGTTTAATTATAGTTGGTGATCGGTAGTTTCCATCACCCGAGGTTTTTTATGCCGGAGATCATCTCTTGATCAAGGGCTTTTTCCTCGTATAAATCCTTGTGTCACCTGTTCATTTCATTTGCAAGTTGTTCATACATTTGTTCATTGATTCAAGCATCATACCTCACAACTAAAGATTTGGTTGCATTATCCTAGCCTGATTTTTAACCAAAACAACGAGCATGACCAGCTTTAGATTTCGAGTAAATGAGAATATCATCAATAAAGACTAACACAAAACGATCCAGGTAAGGTTTACAAACACGATTCATAAGATCCATGAACACAGTGGGTGCGTTGGTTAAGCCAAAAGGCATAACCACGAACTCGTAGTGCCCATATCGAGTGCAAAAAGTGGTTTTTGGTACATCATCTTCGAGAACGCGAAGCTGATGATAACCAGAGCGAAGGTCGATTTTCGAGAAACAGGACGCGCCTTATAGTTGGTCGAATAAATCATCGATGTGAGGGAGAGGATAACGATTCTTAACGGTAAGCTTATTTAGTTCACGATAGTCGATACACATACGAAAAGAACCGTCTTTCTTCTTGACGAATAGCATAGGAGCACCCCACGGAGAGGTACTTTGACGAATGAATCCCTAGTCGAGCAACTCTTGTAGCTGGCTGGATAATTCTTGCATCTCGGAAGGTGCAAGTCGGTAGGGAGCCTTGGCGATAGGAGTCGCGCTAGGTATGAGATTAATACGAAAATCAACGGATCTAGGAGGAGGAAGACCAGGAAGAGCCTCAGGAAAAACATCTGGGAAATCACACACTACTAGAACCTCACTTATGTTCCTCCCCTTGCCCTTTTTTTCCACCACGTAGGCTAAGAAGGCAAAGTTCCATTTACATAAGCATTTGTTCGCCTGAGTGCATGACATCAATTTCAGTCCTCTAGAAGGTCGGTCTCCATAGACATGCAGAATATCGCCGGACGGAAGAGGAAAATGAACAAACTTCTCGTGACAAGCAATCTCGGCATGATTCTTACGCAACCAATCCATGCCGATAATGATATCAAAGCTACCTAATTGCATGAGTATTAGATCAATAGTAAACACGTGGTCGTTAAGAGTCAATGAACAACCACTTAGAATAGAATCAACTAGAATCGACTTCCCATCGGCAATCTCCACCAAAAACGACTTAGGTAACTTAGAGCGTGCACGGTTTAACGAAGATTCAAATTCTACGGACACAAAGGTTCTGTTGGCACCAGTATCAAATAGTATCGAATCGTAAAGGTTATTAACGAGAAACGTATCATTAACAACGTCATTGTCGTTACGAGCCTGATTAGCATTAAGATTAAACGCTCGTCCACGAGCGGCTAGCTGCTGGTCCTGGTTCAACTGAAGACACTGATTATGGAGGTGAGTAGTATCTCCACACTTATAGCATGCACGAACAGCGTTGACTGGCCTCGGGTTCTGCTGAGGAGCTGGGAGAGCTGGTAGGGCTGCCTGAGCTGGGGCTTGCTGAGCTTGTTGAGCTGGGTTAGCTTGGCGACAATAGGGAGTCGTGTGACCATAGCGATTGCAGTTGGTGCACAAACGACATGCATAAGCAACCGGATGATGGAAGTTACAAGTTGTACACTTGGGGTGAGGCCTAGTGTACTGCTTCTTGACTTCAGGAGCAGTAGGGTGCTGAACAGTAGTAGCAGTAGTAGCAGGTTTAGCGGCAGGGATTGCAGCAGGAACAATAGCATTGCATCCTGAACCCTAAGACTTTCGCCTCTTGTTCTTGCTACCACTGGGCTGCTGGGTAACTTGATTCGCTGTTTTCGAAGGGGCGGAGTTTCCAAACTGCTTATCACGTATGCGATTGTTGTTCAAGCTTGCTGCCAGGCGATAAACCTCTTCAATTGTCTCGAGCCGACTGCTTCAATCGAATCTCTCATGGCAGGAGGAAAACCGTTGATGTACTTGGTTATCATGCGTTTAGGAGTAGAAATCAAGTGAGGCACGATTAAGCTGAGTTGTTTAAAACGGGTAGTATAAGCCAGATTTTTGTCACCAATCTGCTTTAAATGCCAGAACTCTTCTTCGAGCTTCAGTTTTTCATGGGGAGGGCAGAATTCAAGCATCATGAATTCTCGCACCTCAGCCCATGGAAGAGCATAGGCTTCTTCGTTAGAACGGATGTTTCTCTCATTTGACCACCACTCCAGAGCTCTGCCTTGAAACATTCTCATTGCACTCCTAGTCTTTAGATGCTCTGGGCACTCGCTGTTAATGAAGGTAACCTCGATGTTGTCAAACCATTCCAGCATAGCAGTCACCCCATCACTGCCCGGGAAAGGCTTAGGGTTGCAAGAGATAAAGTGTTTGTAGCTGAATTTATAGGCTTCTCTTTCTCTGTCTTAGAGGGCGGAGTGTTCGATCCTTGGCTCTCAGAAACGATCTTTGGCACGAATCGAGTGATCTGATCGGCCATGAAGGACATCATCTTTTTCTGAGACTTTTCCCTGGATCTCTTGAGAGTGTCAGATAGCTTACGAGAAGACATCCTAAGATCCAACAAGAGGATCGTATAAGTCTAGATCACAAAGTCTCACAGTATAGATTCACACACGATAGGTTAAAGACTCAAGATTCAACAAGTTTCACATAGTTTAAAGATTTAAGTTTCCCAACAAGTTTCATAGATTTCAATAGATTCCAATAGATTCAACACCGCAAACCCACGACCTTCGCATGGCACGTTGTACGAAGTTTGGCAACATGTTAGAAATGCTTAAATATAGGAAGTACCAGCGGCATATCCACCACACTTTGGGCACATCGCTTCCACCTCGTACTCGATGTCATGTTACGTGTCGCAATTGCCAGACATAACAGCACACTCATCATCATCATCATACACACGTAGATTAAACCGATAGATCCTCATAGATTAATCCAATAGATTCACTTAGTTTATCCATTAGATTCATAGATTACCCAAATAGATTCACATAGATTACTCAATAGATTCACATAGATTACTACATGGATTAGAGTTAACAACTTCATCACAGTCTACCAACAACGAATTCCCGCATGGCACGTGCTACGAAAGTTCGGCAACATGACGGAAGCACTTATATATAGGAAGTACCGGCGATGTATCCACCATGCTTCAATCATGCCACGTCCATCTCGTCATCGGTGTCATGCTTCGTTAACCATTTCATTAGATTCCATTATCATCACAAAACTTTCCCATAGATTATCCAAGTAGATTCCAACAACTTCACCCGAGCCTACAAAACTACGAACTTCACTTAGCGGGCGGTACGAAGGTTCGGCAGAAACACTTATATATAGGAAGTACCAGCAGCGTATCCACCATGTTTCAGACATGCCACGCCCGCCTCGTCTTTAGCGCTAGGTTACGTTTCATATTTTGTTTCTCAAAACATCACATACTTAGATTACACATAGATTATGCTAGAGTACACCTAGATTCCACATAGATCACACAAATGGTTTCCCATAGGTTAGATTTCATCATTCTCATCACCGGTCTGCAAACACTAAGTTTCGCGTGGCACGTGGTACGAAAGTTGGTAACATGCCAGAAACACTTATATATAGGAAGTACCAGCGGCGTATCCACCATGTTTCAGACACGTCACTTCTATCTCGTATTTCTGTGCCATGTTACGTTTAGCGTTTCACAACCGCAATCACACATAGATTACATAGTATCATAGTTAATTAAGATTCTCACATAGATTAATCATCATGAATAAAGCCTCGTAAATTTAATTTAATTTGATTCTGAGATTAGAATTAGTGTTTTAGATTGCGGACACACGTGCGAATCATGCAAAAAGCCTCAAGACAAACGAAGAATCAAGTTTAAAACCACAAACATAAAAATCGAGATCACATAAAAGATAGGCTCATAAAACATAGGATTGTTCCGGGTAGGGGAACAGTGACTAACCAAAGTGATTCGAACCCTTTTCGAATTGAGGCAACGTATCCTGACTTACTTAGACAAATACGTCATCGATGTTAGGCCTACGATATTCGTCCTTTTGGTCACTTCACGTTCCTAATTGATTGGTAGTTTCAAGACTTTGGCGAGACATAAAATCAAAGAGTGGGACTAGTTATCAAGGTCTGAGTTTCACCTCTATCTTGACAACTTCGTACCCTAATAGCGTCGGTACTTATCAATAGATAAGACCTACTAGAATATAGTATGGAATTTTTCCGTCAAGGTTCGGATGTCACTCATGACTTGAGGGCAATTCTCGTGCAGAATACAAACACTGGTTAGCAGTGTTTTTCAAAGTATCTAAGTGTATATTGTTTTAGCCTTAGGAAAAGCATATAAGTTTAGCAGGAAAATGTGTTGCTAGGAAGCAGATACGGTAGAATACATGAGTTTTAAACAACAGATAAGAGTCAAGATTCCTAGAAATATAGACTAGGGCAAGTATTCCTACTTATCATATTTCCCTATAGTTATGGCTCTGATACCAATCTGTCACACCCCAACCGACGGCGGAAACATCGGGATGTGGTACTAAGCCTTCAGATTGCTCATGAGATTCCATAACACTAGATATTTCAATATAGATTAAATCCATTTCACGATAATATTGTCTAGAATCAACCACCAACCATAACATAGTATCAATTACATATCACCAAAATTATTCAAGTTTGATAGATTACACTAGGCGAGTTTCTAAGCATCAATCCTAGCTCGTTTCACTTGTTTCCATAGCATCCAATCAGCCTGCAACATGTATTAAAATAAAGTCAGTACAAAATGTACCGGCGAGTATACAAGTTTGAGTATATAGCATAGTAGATTAAAAGACTCATATCCATCATGTAAATGATAAAATAGTTTCGACCATGCTAGTGTTCGTAGTTAGAGTAAATTATATGGATAATTTTTATGGTTTTTTAAAATTTTGGATTTGATTCTTAGCTTTTTAAATGTATACGGATGGTCCCTTTGATTTGAACTTTGTAATGCATTTAGTATTCAACCAACAAATCTAAAAGTTTCAGGAGGTCCAAGTTAGAAATTAAATGTGTTACAAAGTGCAAACCACATGGACCATTTTTATACTTTTGGCAAATGATGGGGACTAAGTGTATTAAAAATTGCAAAACATCGATCAGGGCCATCCAAGTATTTTTGAAAAACTAGGGATTATATCCAAAATTTTGAAAAACCAAAGGAAGTATCTATGTACTTTACTCTTACGTTTACAACAATCTGAGTCGTCTTAAAATGATAATTTACATATAAAAAACGACGTGCAAAGTGACGGCCATAACATGGTAAAAAAGAACCTCATACACAATTAGTTTTTGTAACACCCATAAAATCAGAGTTTTGCGTGACATTCTGGTATCAATACAACTGCAGCGGAATATATAAGTCTTGTGGAATGCTGAACGACAAGTAATCTATGGACATTCTGGGTAGTTGTTCAATCTAAATATAAAAGAGTAGTTACAACCCCCCCCCCCCCAGTCACACCCCTCCTACCCCGGTCACACCCCTCCTAGGCGGAAACATGGGAATGCGACAAGCCAAAAGCTTTCATGCAATGTCTCTAAAACGTAAGATGTTATGCGGTCAAATCGTCAAACAAAGTCTCTGCTAAATGCAAGTCCATAGCTAGCACAACTGTTAACACCTGAAAAACATCCTAAAAGGTCAATTACAATAGTTGGTGAGTTGCAGGTTTATAGTTTTGTGCACTAAAATGATTAGATCACGTTTAAAGACAAAGCTTGCTTATGCTTGCATTAGTAATGTAAAAAATACAAATAAACAATTACATTTACAAAAGCTACAACCAAGTCTACTGGCATTTTTATTTTCGTCCAAGTTATTGTTTAACACGATAAAACAAAAAAAGCATGTTTTTTCCATTTTCCATTTCCAAGATTCCATGTTTCCACGTTTTAGTTTCCACGTTTTAGTTTCCAAGTTCTCACTTTTTCAATTTTCAAGTTCCCGTGTTTCCAATTGGAGGATGTTCACTCAAGTGCCATTTTAAATGACGATTAGTGTACTTTAGCTATGTCACACCCCAACCGATGGTGGAAACATCGGGATGCGGCACTAAGCCTTCAGATTGCTCATGAGATTCCATAACACTAGATATTTCAATATAGATTAAATCCATTTCACGATAATATTGTCTAGAATCAACCACCAACCATAACATAGTATCAATTACATATCACCAAAATTATTCAAGTTTGATAGATTAAACTAGGCAAGTTTCTAAGCATCAATACTAGCTCGTTTCACTTGTTTCCATAGCATCCTATCAGCCTGCAACATGTATTAAAATAAAGTCAGTACAAAATGTACCGGCAAGTATACAAGTTTGAGTATATAGCATAGTAGATTAAAAGACTCATATCCATCATGTAAATGATTAAATAGTTTCAGCCATGCTAGTGTTCGCAGTCCAAGTGATAGCCCAAGTGTCCCGATGCTTTGGTGTTTACCCAAGACTCAAGGAAAACTAGAATCCTCCTAACAATACCCCCGAGAATAATGGGGAGGTGCATCTTCCTATAGCGCTACTATTGTTAAGGTGGAACTACACACTCTGGATTAAACGTTCACATAGCATAAAGAATCAAGAATCAAGAATCACAAGTTTCACATACACATAGGATAGAGTTTAGATTCCAAAAGTATCAAGTTTCATAGAATACATGTTGCATCCCAAAAGTTTGAAACGAAAAGGGATCGAGTATACTCACAGTGATTGCTTAACAGTGACACTGTTATTGGATCAAAGGGAGCTCTTAGGGTTAGCCTGATTAGAGTACAATAGATAAGCATCGAATATAATAACAAGAATCATGCAAGTGTCGGGTCAGTCACCTGATCGGATGCCCATCCGGACGGATGGTCATCCGTTCGGATGACATATGTGAGTGGGACGGACCGCCAACTGATCGGATGGTCATCCGTACGGATGGCCATTCGATCGAATGGTCATTCGATCCAAGATACTAGCTTCCAAAATTTAACCAAGTGTTCTAATTTGGCCACTTCGATCGGATGGTCATTCGATCGGACGACAGTGCGATCGGATTGCCATTCGATTGTGGAAGTTCCCAAAGTTTCAAAGTTTCTGATTCAAAAAGATTCTAAGTGTTTAAGGGTTATGAGGCACATACCACTCCGATCGGATGGCTGTTCGATCGGACGACAGTCCGATCGGATTGCCATTCGATTGGGAGGGCCTTGTCCCGTTTACACCCCAGTAAAGTTTCTATGTTTCGATTTTAACTGCGACTGCGCGGTACGTATTGAGACAATGGTAACCACATCAGTATCCAGTCAATTCTGATCGGACAGGAATCACCCCAGTCCGTTCAGTTGTCCGTTCTTAGCTGTGTTTATGTAGGAATCCGTACTCCGGTCATCTTCTCCAGCAACAATCCATTTCCAAACCGACTCCAGACTAATCATCAAGTCTATAGTCCGTTTGGGTCCGGATTCCACCGTTCTATGTGAATGTTTAAGAAAAAATGGGAGAAAACATGAGTTTTAGTTGAAAAGTTTAGATTTAGTAAAGATTCGGTGTAAAAACACATGAAATTCTTTAGATCTGAGCTGCATCTTGGCTAGAATGACATCACACAACAGTTTGTACAAACCGCCATGATGACGTCACCCTCAAGAGCTCAAATCTCAGAGATTTCATGGTGAAAGACGTGATTTCAAAAGAGTATCACGTAGAGAATAGTGTATGGATCAAAGATGTACAAGAATCTAGTGTAAAGCATACCGAAATCGCCGAGAAATGGAAGAAAAGTGGGAGTGTGTGCGTCTTGGTCGAAGGAGGCTGTCACATCAGTGAGAGTGATGTGATAGGCCTATTTATAGTGTCAAGGAGGAAGGTTTAGGCGGTGTGCAGCGGACCGGATGGCACTTCGATCGAGTGGCCCTCCGATCCGATGGCCATCCGATCGGATGGTCATCCGATCGGATTGCCATTCGGTCAATCCCATCCTTTCCACTTTTCGTCTTTGGCTCGTTTCGCGAGTTAGATTAAACTTTGTGTTGCGTATTATTGTGTAATAGTATCTCATAACTAGATTATATTATTAACCCAAAAGTTTCCAAGTTTCATAGTTTCCGCCAGTGACAAGTCTCCAGTCTCTCGTTCAACCGAGTCTCCAGTTTCACGAGTCTCAAGAGTCAAGCACCAAAGTATCAAGAATCATAGTCTCATAGTATTAAGAATCAAGTGTCTAGAGTTAAGTTGTCAAGCCTTGTAAAATTTAGATTCACCAAATTTCAAGATTTAAGCATCATAAGTATCAAAAGTGTCAAGAGTCGCAAAGTTTAGGGGCTAAAATTGACAATAGCTAAAAGTTCAGGGACGCAGGCGTTACAAGCTAGCAGATACACAAATAATAAGTGGGGGTGTCAACCCGGATAGCGCTACCCAACCCTGTCCAATGACTTAATCCCAGAGTTAAACATTTATAAATCAAGTAACATCAACACGTTTAAAGCACCACATAACAAAACAAACATATATGTTTAATAGTTTAAAAAGCATGTTTTCCACCCCCGAGTTAAAAGATAAAAAGGGGGCTGCAAACTCACCGGTTGCGTTGCTAAATTCTACACGAATAAATTGCTAAGATTGATGAGATATCGTCCTACGCGAGAGCTACAAAGTACATAACAAATATAAGGAGTAGGTTTGATTAATTGATAAGCATTAAGTTGGTGATTAAAGTTGTTGGTAACGTTTATGCTTTACATTAAGGTTTATACGAGAACTAGAGTTTACACCTTTCATGGAAATATCAAGTTAGGTTATGTAATTATTACCAACTAATGTTCACTGAATTTATTTTAGGGTTCTAGTTTTTTTAAATATTGGCCAATTTAAAGCTTTAGGTTTATTAAATTTGCATGAACCTTTAAGTTTAGCAGTTATTGGCTCGGGTAAGATTGTTCACCTACTTCTCCAATTTTATTAAAACAATAAACGACTAGATAAAATTATGTAAGTTTTTGGAGTTGTTTCAAAATGAATTAGAAACACTAACATATTTTTGTTTCGTTACCGAAGCTCATAGAACTATGATGAAAAATCTTAAATCACCCAAAAGGCAAAACAATAATTTCTCTGTGACAGTTTACGTTAAAATTCATTAAAAATTTTACGTTTAACCAAATAGCACGGGACCAATTAGAAAATCTTTCTAACTCACAGTATTACCTCCTGTATAAATTTTAGGTTATTTGAACTTGTATTTTATGAGTTATGACCCTCCTAAGACACCTTAGTGTTTGTGACCCGAAAATAGTTTTGACACGTGTTTTTGTTAATTCATAAGATACCCTAATGTTTGTAATCGTAAGACACCCTAATGTTTGTGATCTGAATATAGCTTATTTACAACATTATGCCAAGAAAGTTAATTAGTGTGTTTTAAATTTAATGTCTAGAAGACATTTGATTATGTTTTAAATTGTTACGTTTGATACTTTTCTATATAATACCATGCAAAAAGAATATAAAACAACATGCCCAAAAATTAAAACACAACGTATACTTAGAGTTCTCACACTTTTTAAGAAAAATACCATTTGTAGACGAACCTTAACCCCTCCTTTTTCTCCTCTCTCTCTCTCTCTCTCTCTCTCTCTCTATATATATATATATATATATATATATATAGGGTAGGGATAGTGTAAAAATGACTTAAAGTGTTTTTAAACCATTAGATCTTTGATCTAATTGTTGAGATTAATAGGGACCAAATTGTAAAATGTGTTTTAATTATTTGGACTGATTTGAAAATTGTAAGGGTAAGAGTGTCTTTTTATATGTTTCAACTAAAGTAACATCTTCTAAATTCCAACGATCCATTTTTAAACTTATCCTAAAAATCCGGACATTCTAAAAATATGGAAACATATAACTGCTACCAGAAATATATAACACTATATATATAACACCATATAACACTATGTAACACTGTATAACATTATATATCCATCATAGATCTGCTACCAGAAAAATATAACACTAGAATACTATATAACACTATACATCCATCATAGACCTGCTTACATCCATCCTAGACTGCTACCAGAAAATATAACACTATATAACACTGTATAAAAACCTTCATTCTGCATCCATCACTATATAACACTATATAAAACTTCATTCTGTGATCTTCAGAAATTATAATTGATGAACGATAAAAAAAATATAAATTCGTAGATTAATTTGTATTCCTATAATAAAGGGTGGCGGTTATGGAAGGTTATCAATTAATTGAATCAATGAGAAAATTACTTATTTACCCTTTTGAATTAATTTAGATTGAGAACACATGTCATCTTCACAATATTTCTCACACTTCTCACACTTTTGAATTAATGTATATGATCTTTGATCTATATGTATATATATATATATATATATTTATATATATATAGAGAGAGAGAGAGAGAGAGAGAGAGGGTGTGGGGTTCTAGAATAAACACTAGTGTATTTGTGAACTAAGCGAATAAATCCGGACCAATGATTTGCATCATCAAATCATAAAACACACTAGTGTATTTTCATTATCAAATACTGGCCATTGATTTACACTTATGTATACATTGTGTATTGATAATCAAGGGCTAGGATCAGTTCACTAGTGTTCACAATGAACCTAACCCTATACACACACACACACACACACACACACACACACACACACACACACACTTTTTGTTATAAGTTGGTAGTTATTACATGGTTTGTTGAAGTTGCTCGACGCTCGCTCGAAAAATGATCGGAATTTACTTATTCAATTCAAGTCAATGGAAAAAGGCGCTCGGTTCATATCAATCCGGTTTCAAAACGAGATTGAGAACGAGCAAAGGTCCGCTTGGTTCAGTTCGGCTCGATTTATTTTTATTATATTGAATATTTGGTCTAAGATCCAAATAGAGCCCATTCAAGTAACTAGGATTGAAATCCATTACCAATAGTCCATTGTTTAATACTCTAATGCCAATTTGAGTAATTGAGTTAAAATGTTAAATACTGAAATGTGAAGGGTCGATCGATACTCAAGTAGTAACCCGCCTTTCGATCTAGAAGTACAAAATCCTAATCAAAACTACCCATCGGCCATCATTATTCCATTTCTCCATCGCCACTCACCAAGACGCCAACTCGCCAGGGTTTTTCTTCAATCGGTTCATCCAATTTTGAATTTCCGATAGAACAAGGGTCTCCTTAAATCGGTCGATGATTCATCTTCCCGCTTAATTGATCTCTATAGAACCAGTTGAGTGTTTTTATATTCCTTGTTATTTGTTACATTTATACTTGTTATTTGTTAAATTAATACATATTCTCTAATTTGACGAAACCTTGGGGATAAAAACTACACTGTACTCTAAAAAATAACACCTCCATCGTCACTTTCCTTTTTTGTTCTGCAACGCTCGTTACTCGCTCGACGTTCGCTCGAAATATGCTCGTTTGAGTTTTGGTTCGGATGAAAAAAACGCTCGATTCGGTTCGATTGGGTTTGTAAACGAATTGAGTACGAGCAAAGTTCCAATGCATTTGAATCACCTTGCGAACAACCCTACTTATTCCATGATATTGAGGATATATTTTGTAAGAAAACAATGTTTAAGTGTCATCACTCCTCAAGTTTCGCATAATTATGTTTATTGAAAGAAATACTAATAATGTAAAATAACACTTTAAATCTAATCTTACTAAAAGGAAAAGTAAGTCGATAATGAAAATTCCTTTTTATAAGAAAATAGCGTACATTTCACAACATTAATATGCTTGATTTTACTATATAGTCGGTCTTGTGGGACACATCATATGTCATGTCCGGTGCATATACCACAAGAACGAAAGCATATTCCGTTAGAAGACTTTTAGGTTACCAGTGAGATTTCTTGTGTGAAAAGACGAAATTAGTTCGGTATAGGGTCAGTTTTTATAATATTAGGTATGTTATTGCTATTCGGTACATCAATAAAAAGAGGAAATCTTAAAAGTAAAGTTGAGATATGCAAAAATGTTAATACGTGTTTTATATAAAAATCATAACACCGAATATCGGTAACGGTTTCGATAATTCCGATACCGGTATCGAGGTCGGTATCGTTCGAATCGTGACGGTATCTGTATAATACTGACACTCGCTATAATTTACCATACAAAAAAATATACTTTATTTTGAATACAACTCCGTTTGCGATAAGTTAAATTTCTACAGGAATTTCATGAAAAAAATAAGCACAATGACATATTTAGTTTTTTTTTAAGTTAAGCAACGCAAGTTACTATAGAGAAAGAATCGTTCGAATCGGTTCGTTACGATATCGGTAAGGTACTAACACTCCATATAGCAAGCAAAAGGTAAATTTTAAAAAATAAGGTCATAATATGTACAAAAGGATATTGAGACATGTTTTATGTCAATGGAACATCATAAAAACAAATACATGTATCGGTGCCGATAATACTGGTATTGGTATCGATGTCGATATCAGTTCGGTTTGTGACAATACCAATATGATACCGCCATTCATTACAACTTGCATTACCAAAAAAAACCTCTATTTAAATATAATTCTGTCTTTGACAAAAATTGTACCAAAATGCCAAGGGAAAAAAATCTAGAATTAGTTTTATAATCGATATAGTTATTAAAGAGTTACTACCAGTTTTCGTTCATGAGCTTTGTTAGTATTAACTATATTAATTATTGGAGTCCAAAATCGTATCCTAAAGGTAATCTTTGACCATTTCCGCAGTGGCGTAGCTTTTAAGGGACGGGACCGCCTTCCGAATGTTTCGGTTAGAAGTGTAATATTTCCGAGTTTTCATCCGAAAAATTTAAAATTTTATAGGTCCAACCCAGCTAATTATTTTGCCTAAAAATCCCCTGCCTCTACTCAGTTTATTGTCAAAAATATATTTACATATTGAGTTAAAATAAAATGTGAAGAACGAGCTATTAGTAAGTTTTATAATTGTTTATCTTAAAGATCGTTAGGTTGAGTTGTAATTCTTCGTCCAGGTATTTAACATTTATCTTGCATTATTATAAATATTTGGTCTTTAGTTTTATTAAACAATATTTAGCATTTTTTATGTGTAAGAACGCCTCATTTCGAATGAAGATTATGTAGTTTTATTTGGAGTTATTATTGTTTGACCCGACCCGAATCGAAGTTTTAAGTGCCCTATTTAAGAGGGCTACACCCATTTCCAATTTGTATATAAGACGAGTTAATGCAACACGCGCGTTGCAGCGAGATGTATTTGGTATCCCTATATCATATGCTAAAATTATTACGCTCATGTAAAGCATTCTTTTTTATTTTTCCAAACCACCGGCACAACGCTTTATTAAAACATTTTAGTTAGAAATGTTTTTTTTATTTATTTTCACCTACGCCAATCATTTATTGTCACATTTTTCATAATGAACATTCAATCTCAATACCCTTAATCTTCTTAGTTTGTAAATGGGCTTCAAAAAATTCGTTGTTTATTTACTTATATTTTTAACAGCGAATTTTTGTTTCTTGTGAGACTTGAACCCAAAACCTCACACTTTATTGAATTGATCAATATATAGTCTCGGCATTTCGGCGTCTGCATAACAGTATAACATAAACGATGATAAAACAAAAACTACCAGTGTATTATAAACCTGTATCCAATCCCTATTTAAAAAATTGTAAAAAAAAACCTCATGGAAAGGTAAATTTATGATAAACAGAAGCATCAAAGAAAACATCAAAAGGCAAATTTATGGTCAACAATTTTAGATCTGTATTCATAGCTTTGAATAAAATGACATATCAATTTAAAAAAACTTCAATCATAGATATTTGTGGAAACAATTTTTGTTTTGTTTTTTGGATTTTTCAATCATAGATATTTGTGGAAACATATTTTTAAAACACTAGAGCAAATCTGACATTTTGTTTGGCCCTCACTATTTGCACACTTTGGCAGGCTATCTGCACACTTAGGGTTTACATACGCTGCGTAGAGGTCTCTACGCAGCGTATGTAAGGGGCACGTACACGACCAGACAGTCAAACCTAGTACCATGTCAAATCAGTCTGACATACGCTGCGTATTGGTCAATACGCATCGTATAGAGGTAACCCTATACCCTATACGATGCGTATTGACCAATACGCAGCGTATGTGAGACTGATTTGACACTGATACGATGTTGTCTAGGCACGTGAATAAAGTAATACGGGGAGTAGAGAGCTATACGTTGCGTATTGAAGTAAATTTGAAAGTCTATTTATCCATGCAAATCTGGTTCCCTTCGAGTTATCTCCTGCTTTCTTTTTCATCTTCTTCTTCACTAACAATTTACACCCAAACCAAAATCATTTGTTCTGTTTTTTGTTTAATCTTGTTAAAATGTCATCATTTTGGAACGAGAATTATTTCGGTAATCGCTATTCTAACGACAAACGGGCGTTTAAACGGCTGCAAACGCAGCCACAAACGGCTGCCAAATCGCTGCCGTTTGGGGTTACGTTTGCAGCCGTTTAAATGCCGGTTTACGGCTGCAAACGCAGCCCCAAACGGCTGCGAAATAGGGGCGTTTCTCATGTATATTTTTTTTAATATTTAGTCGAAGTCGAACCGTAAGGCGCGTAGGTCCCTAATGAGCGTCGAAACTAAGATCGTCGTTAAAATATAAAATTTCGATCTTAGTTTCGACGCTCGTTAGGGACCTACGTGCCTTACGGTTCGACTTCGACTAAATAATAAAAAAAAATATTTTAACGACGAACTTAGTTTCGACGCTCGTTAGGGACCTACGTGACTTACGGTTCCACGTGGACTAAATAATAAAAAATATAATTTAACGACGATCTTAGTTTTGACGCTCGTAAGGCGCGTACGGTCCTTACGAGCTTCGAAACTAAGTTCGTCGTTAAAATATATTTTTTTATTTAGTCGAACCGTAAGGCGCGTAGGTCTCTAACGAGCGTCGAAACTAAGTTCGTCGTTTTATATTTTAACGACGAACTTATTTTGACGCTCGTTAGGGACCTACGCGACTTACGGTTCGACATGGACTAAATAATAAAAAAAATATAATTTAAACAGAAAACTGTTTTTTTTAAACCGAATTTTTTTTTTAAACAGAATTTCTTTTTAAACAGATTTTTTTTAAACATAATTTTTTTTAATTATTTAGTCGAAGTCGAACCGTAAGGCGTGTAGGTCCCTAACGAGCGTCGAAATAAGATCGTCGTTAAAATATTTTAACGACGATCTTATTTCGACGCCCGTTTAAACGCCCTTTACGGCCGCAAACGACAACGATTTCGCTGCCGTTTGCGGCTGCGTTTGCAGCCGTAAACGGGCGTTTAAACGGCTGCAAACGCAGCCACAAACGGCTGCCAAATCGCTGTCGTTTGGGGCTGCGTTTGCAGCCGTTTAAACGCCGGTTTACGGCTGCAAACGCAGCCCCAAACGGCTGCGAAATAGGGGCGTTTCTCATGTATATTTTTTTTATTATTTAGTCAAAGTCGAACCGTAAGTCGCGTAAGTCCCTAACGAGCGTCGAAATAAGTTCGTCGTTAAAATATAAAACGACGAACTTAGTTTCGACGCTCGTTAGAGACCTACGCACCTTACGGTTCGACTTCGACTTAATAATAAAAAAAAAATTTAACGACGAACTTAGTTTCGACGCTCGTTAGGACTGTACGCGCCTTACGAGCGTCGAAACCAAGATCGTCGTTAAATTATATTTTTTTATTATTTAGTCCACGTCGAACCGTAAGTCGCGTAGGTCCCTAACGAGCGTCGAAATAAGTTCGTCGTTAAATATTTTAACGACGAACTTATTTCGACGCTCGTTAGGGACCTACGCGACTTACGGTTCGACGTGGACTAAATAATAAAAAAATATAATTTAACGACGATCTTAGTTTCGACGCTCGTAAGACGCGTAGGTCCGTTACGCGCGTCAAAATCCGTAACGAGTCAAAAATATATTGTTTTTTTATCCTCATTTAGTCTATGTCGTCTGATTATTATTTACTGACTGGTTTCCATTTATGCAGCTATTTGCACAAAATGATTTCCACTTCGATCACTGCTCGAAACAAAAGCTGGGAGTGGTGTACGAGTGGTGACTTGTTTTTCTTATATTGCCTCTTATTCAAGAGGCCGTGCGCTATCGCCTACGGGTTGGCGCAGTACTTCGCCTCCGCGCATCATCAACAGGAGCGCGGACTGCTATTCGGCGGCGCCTACGTGACCAGGATAGCCCTTTCGTTGGGCTATAATCCGGAGAATGACCGCGGCCGTGTAGGCCCGGCGACACAGCCGAAGCGGATGGGGATGAACACAGTAAACGAAATGCAAATTACCAAAGACTTCCCATGCGGGAAGCGGTTAAAGAAACTGGACGACACGCAATACGAGCTTACACAGCTGCCGGAACAGTTCCCTCCGGTATATCCCCCGCACGATCCGGAGGCGCCGGAGCCGCATGAGCCGGCCGTCGTCATTCCGCAGCCACCACCGCCGCGTGGACCACCCGGGGCGCCTCAGTTCCCACGCCATGTTTGGCCCGGTCCTGACCCATCACATCAGCGGCTGCTTCGGGACGTTGAAAGGAACAACTATCTGTTGGAGTGGGTGGCTGCGGCGCTGCAGCAGCAGCGACAGCATGACGGGTTACCTCCACTACCCTTCATTACGGATGCGGAATGGGATCAGCAGCAGGTGCAGCAGCAGTAGTATTTTATCATTTTATCTTTTTGTTATGTATGCACAAACTTTTCTTATATATATCAAACTTTTGGTGTAAACGGTTTAACATATTCTGAAAGGTTATATACTATGGTGTACATATAAAATTCTGGAAGGTTATATAAAATTCTGGTGGACATATAAAATTCTGGAAGTTTTAACATGTTCTGTTATACATATAAAATTCTGGAAGGTTATATAAAATTTTGGAAGTTTAACATGTTCTGTTATACATATAAAATTCTGGAAGGTTATATACGCTGCGTATTGACCTATACGCAGCGTATATAAATCTGGTAAAAATTTAAGGCTTCAAACCTACCAAAATGACCCCAAATTTGCAGATGTTTTATATACGCTGCGTATAGGTCAATACGCAGCGTATAGGGTTAAACCTATACGCTGCGTATTGACTTATATGCAGCGTAGACATACCTTGTTTTCTGTGCAATGATTGGTTATCAGGCACTGAGATCTATGGTTTATCTACGCTGCGTATAGGTCAATACGCAGCGTATAGGGTTAACCCTATACGCAGCGTAGATAAACCCTAATTTTGCTAGGGTTTGGTGTGCCAATAGGCACACCCTTTTGTTTTTATGAACCGTTGGATACTTGGTTGTGTAAAAAATCTACATTTCATTCCTACCATGATATCAATTGTTCAAAAAATGGTTCTTAATTCCTTGGATGTGTATGATTTATGAAAATTAATTTCATTTTTGATGAATTGTTTTCCAGCACAGTAACCACCTTTGTTATTCATTTTTGTGTAACCACCTTACAACTCTTACATATATCTAAGAGTTGCATAATCATAATACTAGTATCTAAACGACCTCTAAGGGTCATTTGCCCGATTTACAAATCATGGGCGTTTTGGTCATTTTTAGTCCCTTATTTACGACGAAGGACTCTCACCAATTATTCGACCAAAATAGCACTTTTAAATACAACATAATTATGCGTACCTGGCTCAGATCAACATATTGACCCGTTTTAATACCTTTTGCTATTAATATCTAGATAATAGCAATGCTAACCATGTGTTAATTCCCGTGATCACAAAACTCAACAAGCAATCATCAAATATTATTGACAAATGGTGTTAACAACACCATTTGACCCATTTACTCGAAATGACCAATTGTCATTATAAGATGGCACTTAATTACCATTTCACCCCTTTAACCTATCCCGGTTTACTTTTTGAAATCATCCAACTTGAAAGTCGTTTCCTGTTTTATTTGACCCATTATGACTTATGCCAAATGGTGTCGTTTTAAATCCCTTTATCTATTTGTTAACCCATGTCCGGATTACCATTTCACCATTTTCACTTGTTCCGACTAGCATTATATCGCGCCAGAATATCATGTTTCATTTACTTAATATAAATCGTATTCCATGCTCACAAATAAGCATTTTGTAATAAAAGTAAAAAGGGCGTAAGCTTAACTTACCTCGCATCCAAATTACGTTTTTCCTTTCCTTCTTGATTCATTTGACCCGCTCACTCATCAAGCTTCCACCTAGCTCGTTAGGCGTCAAACTATCATCATAATTCATAAGATGGTTAGATTAGTCATTATCAATTATGACTACTCCATCTAACGGGTCTTATGTCGACTTTATCACTCGATTAAATCATCGGTTAGTTTGACTTCCTAAAAGTCAATTGATCTATCAACATATTCAAATGCACACTTCCCATGGAATTTCAACATTTTAGCTTCGTTTAGGCATTTTAACAAACACCTAGTGGGCATAATTTCACTAAATCAAAAATCAAGTTTCATGACTAACTATTTAGCCAAGATTAAACAATTCTTGCAAGTTTAATATATCTAGTATGCATAATAACATCTAGATTCACCTCATGTAAATAAATAACACTCAATTTATAATCTAATTTCTAGTGTTCTTCATCATTCTACAACACCCATTTAACACACATATAGGTGATCACCAAATCATTCAAGTCATAGCATCATATGTATGATTTTCACTTAGGGTTTAGTTCCTAAGCATGTGTACATCACTAACTTAGCCATAGCTCCTCTAATCCTTACATAATTCGCGAATTATGATGCTAACTCAAATTTTGCAACATCACGAATCATCAAATTTTTACATACCTTGTGATCCCCATGACTTGGTGATCGTTTTTATGTGATCATGCATCGATTTAGGACTGAAATCGACCTTCAATTTGATGATTTTTGGCACTTTAGGGTTTCACCCTTCTTGGTCGCTCCTGATGATCGATCCACACACACACACCTTGTGTGTGTGGTGTGTTTTTTTTATTAATTAGAACTTGTTTCCTTTTCAACGGTTTTGGTCCCTCAAGTTTAGATTTTAATTATTAGGGACTAGAACTCCATATGTTATTTACTTATTTACACCTTGTTAACTAGGTTAATTACTCCTAGTTAACTTGATGGGTTCGGGAAGCTATAACCCGTTATATTTTAAGTCTCGTTAACTCAGGCTCTTATAAACTTAATTCCTTGAAACTTTGATTCGTTTTTATTTAATATTAGGATTTCTTATTTAAATCCAAATATTTACCGGGTTATTTTTACTACTAACGGTACGTTACCCGTCTTTTAGAATTAACGGAGTTTGATTACCAAACCCATTTTCGGGGTGTTACAAGTCTACCCCCTTAAAGAGGTTTCGTCCCCGAAACCTTATTTACGTAGTTCCTTGGTTTGATCAAACGAATCTAGTTTCGTTTTCAAGGCATCCGTTCCTTTTGGTCAAAAGTTTTCACTTTTATATTGACGCGTGCGTCTTTCATGTGTAAGGCCTCGAGGGCCGTTACTTTCAGCTTGTATACATTTCACTATAAGACCATGTGTAATGGTTAACACCTCATCCTTGGGCGTTTTGCGCCATGTGGTAGCCCAGTCAGCAATGGGGCATTATGCGACGTTTTCTAAAATGGGTGTAGTGGGGATGTGGGCATTGTGGGGCATTATGTTTGTAATAAAATTAAACAAAAATTAAATTAAAATGAAGGTGATTGGACACAAGAAAAGGGGCTAGGCGTGGAATATAGCACGCCGGAACTCATTTGGAGCAAAAACACGCCCACGGGGGCGGAGGTGGTGGCGTTGTCAGGCGTGTTTGGGGGGAAAACGCCCCAGTACGCATGGTCTAATACATTTCACAAGGATGATTGCAAAATTATAAATTTTTATGCTTAGAGACAAATACTAAATGAGGTTAGTTGAGGGTAAAGTGGTCTTTCTATATAATAATTAAATTAAAGAAGAAAAATTAATTAAATAGATTGTGAAATTAACAACGGTAATTTGAAAGGTCTATCCTTCCACTCATCTATATACATCCGAAAAATTTCAAGATCACCATCACAATAACTAATGCTATAAATCTCTATGGAATATAAATTGTTTGATTATGTTGCAGCCAAAGTTGGAACACATGAGGTTTTGCAATCTAATATCAAGAGGAAAGTAGAAAACCAAGAGTTTTTGCAACCAGTTATGCTACCAATTCGGAAAGAAACAGTCTCAAAGTTTACACCCAAGATTATGAGGTTTGTCATTCTCTTCGATCTGTAATTAAATTAGTAATTAAATTGAGTTAATTATTTGTTTTTTGGTTGCTCTTCCTATACCATTACTCTTTAAGTCATTGAAAAGTAAAATAGCTAGATTAAATACAACTAAAGATTATGAATTTCTTGAGGAATTAATTGCAAATAAAAATGAGTTTTGGATAAAAACTATGAAGAATAATTGAAGGGTTTTTACGAGCAAATGTCATGCAATGCAACTCTAAAACGCCGTCGGTAGGCCTAAGTGTTTTAGAAATTTGTTTCTTGTAGTAACTTATCTTGTTGCTTTTGTAGATATGTGGAATCAGACTTTGCAATTTTTCCTGTCATAATATGGATTGTGTATTCCAAATACTTTGAACATTGAATGCTGGGAACCTTTTTTAATGGGTTGCAACAGAAGGAGATTGTTTTGGTCGTCTTAATGAATCTCATCTACTATCGAATGATATAATCAAATCAATGGTAATTCACACTATAAAAAACAATAAAAGTTCGGGTTTTTTTTCGTGTTTTGGGTTATTAGGGGCATGTTGTTTTGGGTTTTGGCCGGGAAAAGGGACCCAAAACCGACCCATATAAGGTTCGGGTTGGTCGGGTTTGGGTGGCTTTCGATTCGGGTTGGGTTGGGTTGGGTTTAGGTAAAAATGGACAGTTCTAATTCTTTAGTTTACATGAACTAGATTAGAATTTGCCCAAAAAGCAAACGATAAACTAAAAATGACTTTGGGGTTTGACTTTTAAGACTTTCAAACTTTAAAATCAATTTTTCGTTTCTTGTCTTGAAAAAAAAATTGGACAAATCCTAAAAGGTAAGGATTTGAATTGCACACCCTTTTAATTCTATTTGTTTTGTTTAAAAGGGTAAAACCCAAGAAGATATTGAATTGTTGGAGTTTTATGGAGAAAAAAAAACATAATAGTTATAAGAATATAGTTGAAGAGGTCAGTAAGCACATGTCTCTGCCACAAATGATGCATCAATTGAGATCATGTTGTCACGCATGTCACAACAACAAATTTGTTAGAATAGATTGATCTAATTGAAAGTTTTCATGATTTTTTTTTACTTCTTATTAGTTTTATGTAAGTCCCACGCTGGTAGTAAGTAGCGGAATTGTCTATCAAAATAAGCAAATTGTCGCTCCCGTAGCAACGCACGGGTTCCCCACTATTACTCATAATGACTATTATTCTCTACACTAATTTTTTTTGCATACACACATAATAATTTATCCTAACATTTCGAAAATTATCCTACACTTATTTAAATTTATCCTACACAACTCGTAATTTATCCTACACACCTAGTAATTTGTCCTACACTCTAATTTTTTTTTTGAAAAAGTATATATTTTAAAAATAAGTTACAAATATAATGTAGTTAGGTATTAAAGAGGAAAACTAGAAATTAACAATCTATGTAAGTTTACAGTTATACTCTTACATTAAAATTAAATGCAAATACAAAATAAAATAAAATGAAGCATTTTTATTAGTTGAAAGTTCTCTGTTTTCTTCTTACAAAAAATTTATTCTCATTTGAACTACTCACTAAATAATTTAACATAATATATATATATATATATATATATATATATATATATATATAGGGTAGGGTTCCAGCGTGAACAACCTCCCAAAAGTGAACTGCGTGAACAGATATGGACCCTTGATTTCCTTTTTAGTTGTTAAGGGTAGGATTGTAATTATATAAAAAATTAAATTTAAATCATTATTTTAATAATTGAATTAAGTTACATCTTTCCTAATTTAAATTCATTCTCCACATTATGTTTATTTATTAATAAGATAATTATAAAAAAAACAACAAATCACCATATTTCAATTTTAATTTTTATTTCAGATTTCATCACCATAATTCAAATTTTGATTTTTAAGATCCACGTAACCTTCATATTTCAACGGTATACACATGTGTACTTGGATATAAATAGAGCAGTACACATGTGTACTAAACATCGTACATATGTGTACAGTAATTCACAGGTGTACATCAACATTCAATTAAAAAAATTCCGAGATATCACAAAAACAGACGATATACACATGTGTACATCGCATTAAAAAGAGGGCAAAATCAGAATACACATGTGTACATCGCATTTAAACAAATAATTATTTTAATAATTGAATTAAGGGGTAGGGTTCCAGCGTGAACAACCTCCCAAGAGTGAACTGCGTGAACAGATCTGGACCCTTGATTTCCTTTTTAGTTGTTAAGGGTAGGATTGTAATTATATAAAAAATTATATTTAAATTATTATTTTAATAATTGAATTAAGTTACATCTTCCCTAATTTAAATTCATTATCCACATTATGTTTTATTTATTAATAAGATAATTATCAAAACAAACAACAAATCACCAGATTTCAATTTTAATTTTTATTTCAGATTTCATCACCAGAATTCAAATTTTGATTTTTAAGATCCACGTAACCTTCATATTTCAACGGTATACACATGTGTACTTGGATATAAATAGAACAGTACACATGTGTACTCAGCATCATACATATGTGTAATTAGCTACATAATATATACATAGAAACAATACCTGTAAAACTATTTTATATTTAACAAATTACAAGTTCCATAATGTTTTCCAAACCAAACAAAAAAAACATATAATTACAAGTTCCAGTTTCGTAAAAACAATAAACCCAACATAATCGAAAAAACAAAAAACATAATCTTTTACAACTATTCGCCACGTTGTATGCTGAATCATCCTTATCGACCTCATACGTGAATCATTCTTATCGACCTTCCATCTCCACTTTTCTTGTTAATGACATCTCCTATAATAGCACAAAAAAACTCAGCAACTAATACTTTGCATAATTCACAAGTGTACATCAACAACCTTACACATTTAATACACAAAAAATTATGAGATATCACAAAAGCAGATGCTATACACATGTGTACATTGGGTTAAAATTAGAGCAAAATCAGAATACACATGTGTACATCGCATTAAAAACATATCAAAATCAGAATACACATGTGTACATCGCATCGTACATATGTGAACATTTACTAATGCAAAAAAAATAACAAATCAGGTTTTCATATCATTAAATATAACTGACGTGCAATCTCCAAATATCTAAGGTGGTAGAATTGGCTCTGGTTTGATATCAAAGATATTTTGAGTTGTAATTTTAGTTCACAATATATAAATACTCGAGGACATACATGTAATTGTATACATTAGAGTTTAGGAAATGAACTGTGAATTTATTAGCTAAGAAAAAAAAAATCTCAAACCTGATCTAGTTAAAAACGAAACCAAAGTCAAAATGCTCATTTGTTATGTAGTGCAGAGGTAATGACTCATAAAATGCTTTAGTTATTATATTTGGAGTTGTAATCTTAGTTCAGAGTATACAACATACATATATCAACAGTTTCTGTATAACCACTTAATTACGGCACAAAAGCATTCACAGATTTATACATGTTAATCAAGTTCGCATAACATAAACATTTAAGCGCGGTACTACCTAACATCAAACACATATATCGCATGAGTAGGTCTCCACATAAACGTGACTACACAACTCAAACCGAAACCGTGACGAGGAGCTCGCGACGAAGGTGTTATTATAAAGATTTAGAAACGAGGGAAGCGAGTCTTACCAATGCTCGATGACTGTAGTTTGGCCGGAAGGGAGAAGGATGGTGGTTGCCGTAAAGTGTTGTGGTGGGAACTAGGGTTTGCAATGAGAGAGATGACGAGGGGAGGGTGGGAGACGGTTTGGGTTTGATAATTTCAATATATAATAATTATTGAAATTATATATTATTATGGAAATAATCCGGAATTTCATCTATTATTATTAAGGAAATAATATTGTTTCCTGATTTTAAATAAGTAATTAATATAATTACACTTTTACCCTTTTGATTTTAATAAAACAATAAAAGTTAACCTATTAATTACAATCATGTCACCCCATCAACAAATCAAGATCATATTAATCGACGGTCAGGATATGTTCACGCAGTTCACTCTTGGGATTTTGTTCACGTTTGAACCTAATATATATATATATATATATATATAGGGTAGGGTTCCAGCGTGAACAACCTCCCAAGAGTGAACTGCGTGAACAGATCTGGACCCTTGATTTCCTTTTTAGTTGTTAAGGGTAGGATTGTAATTATATAAAAAAATAGATTTAAATCATTATTTTAATAATTGAATTAAGTTACATCTTTCTAATTTAAATTCATTATCCACATTATGTTTTATTTATTAATAAGATAATTATCAAAACAAACAACAAATCACCAGATTTCAATTTTAATTTTTATTTCAGATTTCATCATGAGAATTCAAATTTTGATATTTAAGATCCACGTAACCTTCATAATTCAACGGTATACACATGTGTACTTGGATATAAATAGAACAGTACACATGTGTACTCAGCATCGTACATATGTGTACAGTAATTCACAGGTGTACATCAACATTCAATACAAAAAAAATTCTGAGATATCACAAAAACAGACGTTATACACATGTGTACATCGCGTTAAAATCAGAATACACATGTGTACATTGCATTAAAACATAGAGCAAAATCAGAATACACATGTGTACATCGCATCAACTTCAATCTAAATATCTCTACAACATAGAAGAACTAGAATAACTTATCAAACTGACATTCAAGTTGGAAAAGATTAAAAAAGACAATCTCTTGAGCAGCATAACCAGAATCTCACAATTATCGGTGAGCACTCATGCAGAACATACCCGACAAATTATTTTTAAGGATATTCCAATCTTGTTGGACTTTCTTAAGCCATCTCCTACCAGCGTTATTCTACAATTAAACAAACATGTGGTGTAACAAGCATTTAACTGAACTGAAAGATTCACAATTATATAAACTCACATGCGCATTGGCACCAAGATAATAATGATCAAGAGGATCTTTAACAATATCAAATCCTTTGAATCTGGAACTGCCAACCTCAGATCTTGAAGATTCACTTAATAGCTCTGCAGTTGCATCTGATTCCTCAACAACACTATCTTCTTCTTTTATACCGCAAATTGGTGTTTGAACTGCCGAAGAATCAGATAAATTATGTGGCAATACTTCATTATCACCGCCAGAATTTACACTTGAATCATCTGTACTTCTTTGACCCCTAGAAAAAATTCCACGGGCCAATCTTGTAATGAACCCTAGAGCCGTCAGGGGTATAGAAAGTGCACCATTTGTTTGGACGTTTTCCGTCGTATGCTCCTCCCCATCAAGACTAATGGCAGAGGCATTTTGCATCCTAAGATCCTGAACGAAAATGTTCTTTTTTTTCAATTTAACAAACCCCTATTTTTTCTTCGGTTCTGGTGAAGGTGAGAGAGAAAATTGGATGTTGAAGAAAGTTTGAATAATGATTTGTGAGATTGAATGAGATTTATGCAATAATTTAAAATGGAAATTGCAGATATACCATTTTTCATTTAATTAAATGAAAAAAATTAACCACATATTTACTATCATGCCACTCACTTTAATCTCAAGATCATAAAAATCAAGGGCCCAAATCAGTTCACGCAGTTCACTCTTGTGATTTTGTTCACGTTTGATACATTTATGGGATTCCAATTTCAAACCAATCAGGGGTAACACTTTCAATACGTCTTATGGTACTAATCATGGTCTTATGCAGGAACCAGGAATCAATCAGGCCATGGCTAAGGTTTTACAAAAACTCAAGGATAGGATATCCAGTGTTCCTAGAGTGGTCAAGCGCATTCCTGAGATCCCGGATGAAAGTCATAGGGTGTCTCGCTTTGCACCACCTATATGTAATGCTGAGATACCAAAACAGTTCCAAACACCTAATATGAAGCTCTATGATGGTACCACAGACCCAGAAGAACATGTGGCACAATACAGGGAGAGAATGGAGATCAACCCCATTCCAGAAAGGTTAAAGGAAGCCTGTCTTTGCAAGGGTTTCGGATCCACACTAACTGGATCAGCTTTGAAATGGCTACTAAGTCTTCCTCCTTACTTAATTACTTCATTTTCTCATTTAGTTAACTTGTTCAATAATCAATTCTCATGTAGTAGAACATTTGAAAGGTTAACTAGTGACTTATATAGGATCATTCAAGGTCATAATGAATAATTAAGGGATTATATAACTAAATTTAGTAGAGAATCCTTAGAAATCCCTAACTTAGATATTGCTACTGCTGTTGAAGCTTTTAAAATGGGTTTACAAAAAGATTCTCAATTCTATGATGATCTTGTTATGACACCTTGTAGGAACCTAGATGAGGTAAGGAACAAGGCCCTTAGGTTCATCCGTCTAGTGGATGACAAAAGGATCCATGAGAGGTTATCAGGATCCTCAAAGCCAGACAAAAAAGGATCCTATTTCAAGAATAATCGATTCAAATCATATAATAAACCTGACAACCAGAATGTGCATGCTGTGGAACAAGAGGAAGATGATGAGGATTATCCTCCTATCTCTGAATATTGTTTTGCTACTGATAACAGTGAACTAATCCTTGCTATGCAGAATTTAGGTGACAAAGCTAGATGGCCAAGGAAGAGTGATAAGCCGACTGCTACCAAAGATAAATCAAAGTGGTGTGCTTATCATGAGGACTTTGGTCATCTCACAGATGAGTGCATAGCATTAAGAAAAGAGATTGGTTATCTTTTGAGCAAAGGATACTTGAAGGAGTTGCTTGGAAGGAAGAAATCAAGGATCCAGTTAAAACAACCCTCCTAAAATTTTTGTTGACACCCCTAATATATTAGAACCCCCCAATATGTCCTAAAATACACCCCGCATACGAATAATGGACCCTAAATACTTTAATTTTGTAAAAATTAAATAAAAACAAAATCCAGTCCTCGCTCGCGGGCCGCGAATGTGTTGTCTATGATCTACGCGGGGCGCGACAACTAACCCACCAGGCGGCACCCTGAGCTACCACGTGTCCCAATCCGTGTCGAAGCTAGTCTGTGACAAATCAAAGCTAGGCCCTGCTACCCCTATGTCGTGGGCCGCGAAGGACCCTTGTGTGGTTTACGCGGGCCGCGAGGAAGTGGTCGACCAGACCTATAAATAGGAGGCATCAGCTTTCATTTTCGATCGCTCATTCACGACTTTCTCTCTCAAATTTCTCTATAGTAGGCGCTATACCCGGGCATAATACCCCCTAAATAATGAAGTTCTGCCTCGTTGTAAGTATCATAACCCCCGGTTACGTATTACATACGCTGCCCGATTGATCTAGTGCTCCATAACGGCTGTCGTTCAGAACACTGATGCCGTTCAGAACACTGCTGCCCCTGCCGTTCAGAACACTGCTGCCCCTGAGGTTAAGAAGTAGTACACTGGGTCTTACCCTAAGTGTGCCACCTGTAATTTTCATCATCCTGTTGCTTCTGCATGTCGCTTGTGCACCAACTGCAACCGCTATGGTCACACGACTCCCTAATATCGTCAAGCTAACCCAGCTCAACCAGTTCAGCAAGCCCCAGCTCAGGCAGCCCTACCAGCTCTCCCAGATCCTCCGCAAAATCCAAAGCTAGTCAATGCTATTCGTGCATGCTAAAAGTGTGGAGATACTACTCACCTCCGTAACCAGTGTCCTCAGCTGAACCAAGACCAGCAGCCAGCCGCTCGTGGACGAGCGTTCAATCTCAATGCCAACCAGGCTCGTAACGACAATGACGTCGTTAATGGTACGTTTCTTGTGAATAACCTTTATGCTTCGATCCTATTTGATACTGGTGCCGATAGAAGTTTTGTGTTCGTGGAATTTGAATCTCTGCTAAACTGTGCACGCTCTATGTTACCTAAGTCGTTTTCGGTGGAAATTGCCAATGGAAAGTCTATCCTAGTTGATTCTATTCTCTGAGGTTGTTCCTTGATTCTTAAAGACCACGTGTTTACTATTGATCTAATACCCATGCAATTGGGTAGTTTTGATGTCATTATCGGTATGGATTGGTTGCGTAAGAACCATGCCGAGATTGCTTATCACGAGAAGTTTGTTTGTTTACCTCTACCGTCTGGTGATATCTTGCATGTTTATGGAGACCGACCTTCGAAAAGACTGAGGCTGATGTCATGCACACAAGCGAGCAGGTGCTTACGTAAACAGAACCTTGCTTTCTTGGCCCACGTGGTGGAACAAAAGAGCAAGGGGAAGAACATAAGCAATGTTCCAGTGGTGTGTGATTTCCCCGATGTCTTTCCTGAAGATCTACCTGGTCTTCCTCCTCCTAGATCTGTTGATTTTCGTATTGATCTTGTACCTGGTGCGACTCCTGTCACCAAGGCTCCCTATCGTCTTGCACCCTCTGAGATGCAAGAGCTATGTAGTCAGATTCAAGAACTACTCGACAAGGGATTCATTCGTCCAAGTACCTCGCCGTGGGGTGCTCCCGTACTATTTGTCAAGAAGAAAGATGGATCGTTTCGTATGTGTATCGACTACCGTGAACTTAATAAGCTTACTATTAAGAATCGTTATCCTCTTCCCCGCATCGATGATCTATTTGACCAACTACAAGGCGCATCATGTTTCTAAAAAATCGATCTTCGTTCTGGTTACCATCAGCTTTGAGTTCTCGAAGATGATGTACCCAAAACCGCATTTCGTACTCGCTACGGGCACTACG
Source organism: Helianthus tuberosus (assembly GCA_030545235.1). NCBI lineage: Eukaryota > Viridiplantae > Streptophyta > Magnoliopsida > Asterales > Asteraceae > Helianthus > Helianthus tuberosus. Next base: position 4,067 of record JARYGA010005249.1, on the reverse strand, counting down.
AGTTCGTGGTTATGCCTTTTGGTTTGACCAACACACCCGCTGTGTTCATGGATCTCATGAATCGTGTTTGTAAGCCCTATTTGGATCGTTTCGTGGTAGTCTTTATTGATGATATCTTAATTTATTCTAAAACTAAAGCTGATCATGCTCGACATTTGCGCTTGATGCTTGAACCCTTACGTGGTGAACGTTTGTATGCTAAATCTTCTAAGTGTGAGTTTTGGATTAATGAAGTACAATTTCTTGGACACGTCGTTAGTAAGCAAGGTATTCATGTTGACCCGTCTATAATCGAAGCTGTAAAGAATTGGAGTACACCTAAGTCTGCATCTGAGATTCGCTCCTTTCTAGGACTGGCGGGCTATTACCGTCGGTTCATCTCGGACTTCTCTAAGATCGCTGTTCCTCTTACATCGTTGACTCAGAAAGAGAGACCTTTTGTTTGGGGACCCGAACAAGAGAAATCTTTTCAAACTCTTAAGACTCTTTTGTGTAATGCCCCTGTTTTTACTCTCCCCGATGGGAATGACGATTTCGTGGTATATTGCGATGCCTCGAACCGTGGATTGGGCTGTGTGCTCATGCAGCGGGACAAGGTTATTGCTTATGTTTCTCGTCAGTGTTGGTGCATGTTTGTGACAACAGCTTAGATTTGGTCTTTGGATATCTTGTAATTAGTTAAACGATAAACAGTTAGCAGGTTTAGCTTTGTATTAGTGAGTTAATAGAGTTTGGGCTAAACAAAACTAATATTGGGTGATGGGGGACGAAATGGGCCTAGCCCATGTAGGAACCCATGCCTAAAGTTGCAACCTTGTGTTATATAAACTAGGTTAGGTTTTAGGGTTTAGTTTAATCAGCCAAAACAATTGTTAGTGAGATTTTCGTGAGAGCTTTACTGCTTGGACGAAATTGAGAGAGTTAGGGTTTAGATTGATTGTAATTCAGTTTGATTGATAATCAATAGAAAACCCGGTTTGAAAGTGAATTGTTGTTTCTGTTTCCTACACGTTTTCTGCTATATTCTGATCAAGAGGATTCCGCACTCTTGATTAGATTGACAATTCTGTGAAAGATCCATACATCAAGGGGACCTACATTTGGTATCAGAGCATTAGGCTCTTGAAGGCTCGGTTCAGAATTGTGCTTTGCAGAAATAGGGAGATTTTCGAAATTTTTGCAATTAGGGTTTTGAAATTTTTGGCTGTTTTGATAAAAATTTTTGAAATTCTTTGGCTGTTTTGATCTTCTGCTTTGTTTGATTTCTGTTTTGCAGGTTTTAGGGTTTTCAGGAAAGTTTTTGGTTGATTCTGGCAGAATTTTTGGCTAATTTCTTTGAAGATTCAGAGACTGTCTTCGTGTTCTTCATTAAGTTTATCAGAATTTTTGTCAAAAGGTTGCTGATTTGCTGTTTCGATTTTGTAGGAAGTTGTTAGGAGAATCAGGAAAATAATCAGAATTTCGAAAAGATTAAGTTTCCAGATTTACAGATCAGCGAAATTACTGGACCTGCGAAATTAACTGATAAGCCAAATTACCGGCGAAGTAAATCCAAAGGCGACTTTGGTAACCGTATAATTTTCCTCAGCGAAATTATTACGGTGTTCGGCGAAATTATAGTCTTCGTAATAGCGAAATTGTTGATCAGCGAAATTAGATTGGACAGCGAAATTGTGCAGCATAATTAACCAGCGAAATTAGCAGCAAATTTAAAAGCTGGAAGATTTTTTGGCAAGCGTAAGGAAAAATTAACGTTTTCGTGAATAGAAAGTGATCCGTAGCTCGTTTGACTAAACCGTCTGCACCGTCGAATTCCTTGGATTTTTAGGGCAAAAAAAAAAAAAACTCTGGAAAATCCCGAATTCGGTTTTCGACATTATATATCATTGGATTTGTCTTTTCGAGACGATTCTAAAGGTGTAATTTGGTAACCACTGTTTTTGGAGATATTTTGTACGGTTTTACCAGTCTGTTACGTTAAAATGTCGAACATGACGAATTTGAATGCACCTAATATGATGAAGGTGGAGAATTATCTTACACGGAAGGCCAGCTTCCAATCATTCATTGAATCTCAGGATGCACGCATGTGGATCTGTATTGAAGATGGGTACACAAACCCAACACATGATTATGAGGACAGACAACGTAGAACAGACTATGTGAACATGAAAGAGGATGATAAAAGGATGTATGAGGCTGAAAACAGAGCCTTGGCTGCGATAAAGATGTCCGTACCTGATAGCATCAAGCATACCTTGAAAAAATACACTAATTCAAAGGATATGTGGGATGCATTACAAAAGCGATATCAGGGAAATGAGAGTGCCACTCAGGCATTCATGGCAGAGATAGTGCCAGTTGATGAGGCTGAAACTACTGTGAGTGATGCTGAATCTGAAGTGAAAAATGCTGAAGCAAAAGTGGATGCTGAAGTAGAGAAAGAAAGTGAAGCTGAACAGGTTATTGCTGATCAAACTACAGAAATTCATGAGGAAAAGGTACAATCTAATTATGTGTGCTTAAAATGTCGTGAACTACAGGGTGAGGTTGACAGGTTGTCAACACAAAACCAAAGTTTGATAAGCGAGATGTCTAACATTAAAGAGTCAAACTTTTTTGCTAAAAGAAATGAATCGTCATACTTGAAGAAGATAAAAGGTTATGAAGCTGAAATTGAAGCTTTAACTTCCACACTAAATGAAAAACTTCAAGTCATAGACTTAGCTCATGACATGATGGCTGAGAAAACAAAAGAGATTTCTGAAAAATGCAAAGAGTTGTCAGATGCACAACTCAAAATTGTTGAACTTGAAAAGAAATTGAGTCAATTCAGAGATTCGTCTTTTGTAATGAAACACATGATGGGTGGGTTAAAGAAGAGTAATGACGAGACCAGTGTGGGCTTCCAGGGCTTTAACGAAGTTCCACCTCCTCTTAGTCATGACTATTCATTCCTGCCTAGTGAAGATGAGCTAGCAGACTTTATGGCATCTGCACCAAGTAGTTTCGCATCCACATCAAGTCAAGGTGATGGATCTGAGAGTGATGATGCTAAGAAGAACAATAACAGGGAACCTTTGAAAAGGAAAAATTCACCGCCTAAGAATAAAAATCAAGCTTTTGTTAAAAGGATTAATTTTGTTCAAGGTAGTGATATGAAAAATGAAACAACTGTTATTGAAAATGAATCAAATGTAGAGTTTTCTAAAAATAAAAACAAAGAAAAATCTGAATCCAAGCAAACTAAACAAGGTTCATCCAAGGGATCATCACCATCTGATAAGGGATCTACCTCAGAGACTCCAGCTAAGAAGTCTTCGAAAAAGAGATCGTGCTTCAAATGTCACACCAAAGGACATGTAGCTAGTTGCTGTCCTAATAAAAAGAATGAAGCACAGGTGAGTGAGAGAAAGAGAGAGAAATCACCTGAGAAGAAAGGTGATAATGAGGAGAAAGTTGCAAATTCTCCAAAGAAATCTGCTCCTAAGCAACCAGAGAATGTTGATGTTGGTGTAGATAAGGCTGAAAAAGGCACTCCACAAGTTCCTCGTTTTCAAAGAAATCAACCAAGATTTCAGCCTAAATCTCCACCAGGCAGATATGAGAGACCTAGAAGCAGTTCACCTAGAATGAACAATTTTAATGGAAATACAAGTAATTTCAGAAGTCAAGGTCAATATCAAAATCGATACCAAAATAATGGTGGTCGAACTTTTTATAACAATGGCTTTAGAAATTATAACAATCAAGCTTCTTGGAATCAAAACTCATGGTATCAAAATCAAAATTTCCAAAGGTCAAATAGTCCAAACACACATAGGAATCCTCAGGACCAGAGACCTTATGGAAATCAAAATCAAATTCCATCAACAGGTCTGAGATCCAAGACTCCAGTTAGGAGTAATGGATATTGGATGGATGTTCAAGTGGTTGGTGAATTTGGACGACCCAAGACCATTAAGGCTTGGGTCCCCCAATCTAACTAATTTCTTAGTTGGTGTGTGCAGGAGCTGCTAAGGAGGATTATCAACTTATGGTATATTGATAATGGCTGCTCTAGGCAC
>JARYGA010005248.1:0-74292 GCA_030545235.1 Helianthus tuberosus | reverse complement strand
TGGTACCATAGGACTTGACAAATCCCATTCCTGACATCTCGGGTTTGTTTGGATGTTAGGAATGACTGAATCCGAAAACATTTCTTTTGATAACCTTGACTGAAAGGGTTATCCGACTGTCTCAAGGCTTGAATGTATGTGTTAACTTACCACATAAATGTTTGTATCAATGTGACATGCATTACTTTGCAAAAACATAACTTTTTGATATATATTGAAAATACTTTGTTTTGTACATTTCTACATTCGGATTATGTGACAGAAAAGTTGGTATCAGAGCTCATGGTTATAGGGAATTAGGTTATTAGTAATACTTTGACCTAGTCTATAACCTTCCTAGGACCCTAACGCGAGTTTACTTGCGTTTAGTCATAAAACAATACTATCACCTATCCCTAGGCGACAACCACAACAAGAACATAAACTTCAAAACCGCTTTGAAAACTAATCATCTATTCTAGGATGATTGATTACTAGGTTTTGAACCTTCTATTGTAAGGTTTTGAACCCTCTGTTATATGGTTTTGAACCCTTTTGAATTTTCAAAATCTCGTCAAAGTTTGGGTCTTATAATGTGAACATGTGCAAACTGGAAGAGTGAATGCCTGTACCATGAGTTTTCTGTCGAAGGCTAGAGTGTTCGTACAAATCCGCAGTATCGGACCAGTCACTCTTACCTGGGAACTCTTGGGGTGAGTGTTCACTTATAGGCGAGCATGTCTTCAGTGATACATTAATATGACCCGCTTACTTTGATTTGTCACCATCTCATTTGTTTGCCTTAGGTAACAAACAAATGATCGCAAATTCTTATGCATTGCCATTCTGTTTTGTTTAGCCGATGACATTTCACTTGTTTCTTCCTATGTCTTTCATTTTTTTTCTTCTTCTAGAATGTCTCTTCATCATGATGACGCCCAGATATCCGTGCAGACTGCCAAATTCGCTCAGCGAATAGGCGAAGTAGTCCTGAAGACTGTTGAATTAGCTACTGCCATGTATCGTCTTCAGGATGAAGCCACTCAAGAGTCACCAAGACAGGCAGGACCTAGTCAGGTGACAGCACTACCAGCCAAGAAACCAACCGAGGAATCAAAGACCATGGATGAACGATCCCCTAAGAAGTCAAAGAAGCGAAAGGCTTCTCAGAACTTCGCCATGATTGCTCACAATGGTCAAGCCATCCCCAACCAACCAGCTCAACCCCCTGCTAGGAAGCCATACAACGGAGCTGCACCCTTGTGCAACCAATGTAGCCTTCATCATCAGGCTAGCGTGAAGTGCCGCAAATGCCAAATTTGTGGACTTATAGGTCATACGGCAAGGGTTTTCCCAACTACAGCAGTACCAAATCAAACAAGACCCATCCGGGTGGCAACACCACCTGTTAAGAAGCAATACAAGGGAACAGCACCAATATGCGACAAGTGTAATGCACACCACTTAGCTCACCTACAGTGTCGTTTGTGTGCATGATGTGGGCGACTCGGTCACATGGCAAATGCTTGTCGATTTACCTCAAACCAAAGTGGTCCAAACCAACCACAAGTCAACCCTACTCAAGCTCGTTTTCCGTCTGGAACTTGCTACAACTGTGGTGAGACGAGCCATTACAGGAACAACTGCCCGAAGATTGTCAGTGCAAATCCAACCCGTGGATGAGCAATTGGCTGAACAAAGGATGTTGCTGTCTTATGCCTTTGTTTCTTTTATTTTCTTGTAATGTGAAACAATCTATTTTGTTCATAAATAAATTGTTGTTCACAATTCTGATATGCGAGTGTAGTTACAAGTTTGTATGACTTTTCCTATGATACCTACATCAAGGAACTATGTTCCTTACAAACTACTCTTGTGATTTTCTCTTTCAAATAATCGCTCATGATTCCCTCGAAAATTTTAAGTACTCGTTTCATTCCAGGAGACGAAGTACAAGAAAGAGAAGGGAAATTATGAGTAATCGTGCTTTTTGCACATCTATGCCATTAAATCCTTGATTAGATAACTAAGGATATTTTCAAATCCCATACCCATTACGTTTTGATTTTTCAACATACACAGTACAAGTATTTCAAAAACAATCTTCATGATCTCAAAACATTTCATATAGTTTGAAAACCATTTTTAAATGCATTGTCTATGTTATTTCAAAAACATTGGCCATGCTTTCAAAAAAACAACCTTCATAATTTCAAAATGTTTCATATAGTCTGAAAACAATATTAGCACCATACATTTTCTTATCAAGTGCATGATTTCAAAAGCATTATATATAAGGTTTCAAAAACATTGAACACATTTTTTTTAGAACCCCATGCATAGTTTTCAAAAATATTTTTCCTCATACATTGACTTAACCTTCAAATTCTGCTTCATATGTCGCCTTGACCTATCAAGCATCTCTACTTCATAAGCATTCTTACTTCATGTTTTGACATAAGCACATCCAGTGCAAGGTTTCAAAACATCTTCAACTTTTAAAAATCCATAGGGGATCTTTTTATCTTCACAATTAGATCCTTGTGGATAATTGTCATACAAATCAGAGTCCTTAATTGGATTCCTTATGTACCCTAATTCGAACATTTCGGTTCCTTACAATCGAAATCGAATTTTCTTTTTGAATCTTTCTATCTTTATAGTTAGATTCTTGATAACGTTTAAAGTACCAAATGAAATCCACGGAATGGATTCCTAGTGTGCTTTAAATGCATGTACGCAATTAACAAGGCAAATTAACAAACAATTTTGTGGTTATATGACTATGTGTTATGTATCTTGTGTTTTCTTTTATGCATTTTTGTGTTTTTGTATACTCTGGATATTCGTTATCCAAATCCTCGCAGAATCTTTCATATCTTCATATGAGGGATTCGTAGCAGGATATTCAAAAGGTACTACCTTAAATCCTTAATGGGCTTCTATGTAATAGTTAAGACACTTGGATTATATAGTACCGCTCCATGGTTCATAAGAGACCCTTTAGTGGTCTAGTCAAAAAGATTGATTCACAATTTGGTTAAAGAACGACATCTAGTGATGTAGCTGAACAGACTCCCTGATAGTCTATTTAGATCATATATTGATTTAATTAAAAGGACTCTATGGCGGTCTAGTCACACTCATCACAGGATTGTTCATTTGGTTTTACCTTACACAATATAAAATAGACTGTGTGAACTGTGTAAGGAATTGTCTAATTATGGACGCGTACATAATTATGAAATTTAGTGCACAGAAACCCAGTAAGATTTATTTTGTGTAAGAACCGATAGCGACAACAATAACAAAATGAGAACGATGTAATGGAGGTACGGTGGACGCACCAATGACGCTTCATATACTTGTATATAAGTATCCCTCTTACATTGCAAGCATGATGTTATTAAAGTTACTAGAAGTTCAGAACCCTAACCAATGTTGTTCGATCTTTTCAACTTCATGTTTTCAAGCTCTCACAAGTTTCCTCTGATTAAATTTCGGGACGAAATTTCCTAAAGTAGGGGAGACTGTGACACCTGGGTCACTGCGACCATCAAACAAATACCAAACCAATGAAATATTGTATTTCATACTTGGGATTTGTATAAATATGTGTATCATTCGCACATATCAATTTTTGTTCAATTCAAAACTCTAAATCGCTTTCTAGAAGGTTATACGCGCACCGATGCGTAAATATAACCCGTTTAATGCAACGAACACTCCAGAATAGTGAAATAGGCATAACATACCTTAAATAACCTTTACATAACTTAGAAATAAGTTTTGAAGGCTTTGGTATGGCAAAAATCGAGTTAATTCGCTTACAGGGACTAAATTTGACAAACTGCGAAAGTATGCCAATTTGAACTGTAACGAACATTTCGGAACATGACCATAAGTTAAACATACCATAAATATCCTTTACATAGCTTAGAAATAGGCTTTAACGGGTTCGGTGTGCTAAAATAAACTTTTGGGTCATTCAGGGACTAAAAGCGTCAAAAAGTGCACAAGTTTGCATTTTCGCGCATAACTTACGTTCTGAATACATCCGGACATCCAAAAATTTATGTAAGCACTAAAATATTTTATTTTAGTGTTTGGCACAAGAAAAATCCATTCGTCACGCCATTTGGATCGTTTTTCGCGCTTATGCGCATTCCGTCGTAATTAACCGAACAACGCAATCGTACGGCCAAACGAACCGACATCCGAGATATTTTTTTTAGCACATTTTAAGTTCCCTATACTTTAACTTCATTTTTGAGCTTTGAAATGGGGTTAACGGGGCTTAAACGTGTCAAAAATGCATCAAATAGCAAGTTTGGAGCTTCAGGGGCATGTTTTGCCATTTATGAAACATTCTGGTCTGCAGGTGCCTTGAGCACCTCAACACTCTCAGTGTTGCGGTGCGCAAGCATAGGTCAGATGCAGAAAATCGTTTTTCAGCTGCTGTTAACAGCCCTTAACCCTTTCCAAAGGTCAAGTGCCACATGTTAATCACTTGTGGTGGCCAAAATCAGTTACCACAACATTCCGAGAAGTGTACGGGCTAGATCATTCCCTCTTCTCCAAGAAACGATCCTAATGGTGAACCGAAAACTATAAATACCTATCACATTTTCACTCATTCCTCACAAGAATCTGATCTAATGTGCTCTAAGTTGAAACCTTTGTTTCATACCTGAGCTATTTTGATCTAGATTAGCATTCGGGGACCCTTTGTAAGTGTTCCTTCATTCTTTTATTGCTTTTCGAGTCTGAAAGTCAAACTTTGTTTGACTTTCTGCGTTGACCAGTTTATGGTCAATGCGAAGTTCGTTTGAACTTCGCAACGTGATTGTAATCACGATGGTTATAGTCCCTTGGGACTATGCCTACTGATTTCCACGTTGTCTAGGGTCGTAAGGGTAAGCGATCTAATAAATCGCTTATACCTTCGAACCCGACCCATTTGGTCGATCATTAGGATCCGACCAAACACATTAGGTGACCATAGCATATAGGGAATAACCTTCCGAGGTTATACCCTATGGTCACATCGTTTGAGTAGTTGTATGAAAGGTAGTTTATATGCCTTAGGTAAATTACCAGAATACCCTTTTCATGTATAATTGGTAATTAAGCATATGTAACCTAAACTTTTGTCACATAACTGTTTATGTAACATGTTTAGGCATATAACACTTGTCATAGGGCTAGTTAGACGTCTCGAGTGCGCTTTGCGCGCACGACGCGTTAAAGTAGCATAAGCTACCTAAACGGGTCGTAATGGGTCGTAAGCACTTAGGTTAGGTTTCATTGTAGTATGTGTCACACCCCCAAAATCCACCTGCGGAGTACTACCGCTTGGAGGCGTGCCTGACCAGGATCCAGCCACCAATCATATTGAACAAGCATATAAGTAGTTATAAAATCCAACCAATACAATTGGTGTTCAAACAAAACATAATTAAGTTGCAAGCGGAAGCATAAGTCATAAATCAAAACATAAGTTTAATTGTTTCAAAGTTTAACATGGCACACAGCCGTCCATGTCCCACAACGACTCTCCTCCCTGCAAGCTCCGGCTAAGTACCTATTGTCCTGCAAAGCATGTAGTAACGAGTCAACAACAAGTTGAGTGAGTTCACGGTTGGGTGTTTGTTTTAAGTTGTTTCGAAAACAGTTTCCTTTATCTGGCATCCTGCCGTGGGGGTTACCCCATAGTTAAAAACGTGACTTGTTTATTCCCGGTTACTCTGGCAATCCAGCCGTGGGGGCTACCCCGTGTTAGTTATCTGGCATTTCGGCCGTGGGGGCTACCCCATGTATATACTAAACTCGTTACCATATCGACTGCTGACTGTAGTAATGTTTATGTGCCCTGAAACTGTCAATGTCTATCATCATTGACGTGCCCCAGATCCATTAGTTCACGCCCGTCCTCTGCGGCACGGTGTGAGGTTTGTCAGACCTAAATAGCACTATCTAACTAATGACCCGCTCGCCATTGGCCCGGCGATTAAGTCGATATAAAAAGGAGGGACTTCGTGATAGAGTTTTGGTCTAGTACGAGTTAGCTGTCCGTGAGGACGAGGAAATCACATTCCTGAACCATTTGCTGTCCTACCCAGGGAGGACGAGGAACCCATGTTCCTTAACCCCAATTCCCGACCCCTGGGAATCCCATGCTTTGTAGAGGGTATGAACTCACCTTGGTTTGCTCGGCAGATACACAGAAAGGTCAATCAAGCAATATTGTGGTCACTCACGTCCTATCATAGTCGTATCATACAAATCAGGTTCGTATTCAAGTAGTACACGTATGTTTCTAGCACATTGCATTCGAGTATCATTCATGGCATACATGTATAAACATGGCAGTTGCAGTAATGCCCATGGTCTGAACAGTAGTATGCATTACAAATAAACAAAGTCCAAGGCCCGGCCCAAACACCAAGCCCGTAATAGTGCAAGTCCAATTCAGCGTGCACAAGTGTGTGGTCTCGAGTCGAGACTGTATGGTCTCTACTCGAGACTGTGCGGTCTCGAGTTGTAGTCCACAAGGTTTCGAGTCGCAACTAAGGTGATCTCGGGTCATGCATAAGGTGATCTCGAGTCGCAACTGGACTCGCAACCACGATTTCGAGTTGTGCTGTTTCGGTCTCGAGTCGAGACTATGGGTTTTCGACTCGCAACCTGTGTCGCAACCGGGGATCTCGACTTGTCCTGTGGTGGTCTCGAGTCGAGACAGAAGGTTTCGGCTGGGGACATTTGCTGAATTCCACATTGTACTTGGCCAATGAGATTTCATGGTCATGATACTATGTACTAGCCAATAACAATGCACTAACATGTTCCCTTGTCTAGTTAATTTCTGAAATGGATCAAACATGGCAATTTTCAAATATCATAACACATTCATATCACATTCATCATATATTCATCTAGTTCATCTTTAGGGTTTTCATCCTTTGAACAAACAAGCTCATTAAACCGATTTATGTCAACATAATCTACTTAGTTTAATGCACCAATGATCCTTATCATTCACATATTCAACCGAGAACATAATAGCACCATATTCAAACATATCTCTACTTATTCATATGTCAAACTAGCATGATTCTTAACAAACCAATCTATTCTTACTAGCCATGACTTTATCTAGAATTCAAATATCAACATCATAGATGAACAACAACAATCCTAGTATCGATTATTCAAGTGGGGTATGTTCATCATGCATAAGGCAACATATTATCAAATAACTTCATTATTCATTATCATCAACCAAAACATCACACATTATCATCAACCAAAACATAATACATAATGAGAGTCACTAACCGGTTAGCTTTTTAAGGTGCAAAGATATGAGAAAGTCGATGAATAAGCTCCCAATCCGAGGGCTCTTGTTATCGCCCGTTGAATCCGAAAGGAAGGAGAGGAGATCTATGGCTTAAGGTTTTTCTAGAGTGAGGTAGTGTAGGAGAAGGTGTGTGTGAGAGTGAGTGTGTTGTCCAAAAATGGCAAACATGGGTAATCACTAAGGTTATATACCCGTCCCAAGTAGTGCACCCTAATGGGTCTTCGAATAGGCTAAGGGTGTGTGTGTGGCCCAACCGGCCCATATGTTGCATTGTTCACTCGAGACCACATGGTCTCGAGTCGGGTTCTTATGTCTCGGGTCATAATAATACGCACATACATACAAGCACGACACATAACATAACACATAATCACATACGAGTTTCACTTATCATTAATCACACAAGTTAACTAGTCCCACGTTCATGTTACATCGGGATACAAGAAAGGTTCTAAATTTCGAGTTGTCACATCATCCCCAAGTTGAAAGAAATTTCGTCCCGAAATTTGGTAGGCACTCACTGAGGAAGCTAGTTAAGTTGTTTGGTTTTCCCGGTTTTCCTGGGGTGTCACAGTATGAAGGCCTTGTTAAACCATATTACATGAGTTCCCCTACTCATTTGGTTTACGAGCCTCATTCTATCCGATCTTCCGATTTAGGTCCGGTTTATTAACATAGTTACCTATATTAGGTGCCGTTTGATATCCGTGATCTCTAGCATTGTTTGGTTGTTACTCAAGAACTACTAAGCAATCTCAAGTGAGTACATAGACCCCTCTTTTACTGTTTTCCAAACTGTTTTGGGGTGAAACACATGTGCCTACTTGTTACTTTCGTGCTTTCCTGTTTTCACATCATATACCTGCTAGGTTTGTTAGTACATTATAGTACATGATTTCATTACATTTCATGCTATGTATGCCCATTGTGTGCGTACTTAGTACATCGTTTTACATTACACTTCATGCTATGTATGTCCATTGTGTGCATACTTAGTACATTGTTTACTTTACATTTCTGCTACGTATGTTAACTGATAGCATGCTAGCACATTGATTTACAAGACTTTTCTGCTTTGTATGTTAACTTAGCATACTTAGTACATTGTTTTCATATAACATGTTCACTTTTGCTATGACATTTGGTTTGCACAAACGAGACTATTATACGTTCATTAACATTAGCTACGCCGCTCGGTAGTAAGTACTGGTACCATAGGACTTGACAAATCCCATTCCTGACATCTCGGGTTTGTTTGGATGTTAGGAATGACTGAATCCGAAAACATTTCTTTTGATAACCTTGACTGAAAGGGTTATCCGACTGTCTCAAGGCTTGAATGTATGCGTTAACTTACCACATAAATGTTTGTATCAATGTGACATGCATTACTTTGCAAAAACATAACTTTTTGATATATTCAAAATACTTTGTTTTGTACATTTCTACATTCGGATTATGTGACAGGCCTACTGATTTCCACGTTGTCTAGGGTCGTAAGGGTAAGCGATCTAATAAATCGCTTATACCTTCGAACCCGACCCATTTGGTCGATCATTAGGATCCGACCAAACACATTAGGTGACCATAGCATATAGGGAATAACCTTCCGATGTTATACCCTATGGTCACATCGTTTGAGTAGTTGTATGATAGGTAGTTTATATGCCTTAGGTAAATTACCAGAATACCCTTTTCATGTATAATTGGTAATTAAGCATATGTAACCTAAAATTTTGTCACATAACTGTTTATGTAACATGTTTAGGCATATAACACTTGTCATAGGGCTAGTTAGACGTCTCGAGTGCGCTTTTGCGCGCATGACGCGTTAAAGTAGCATAAGCTACCTAAACGGGTCGTAATGGGTCGTAAGCACTTAGGTTAGGTTTCATTGTAGTATGAAGGCCTTGTTAAACCATATTACATGAGTTCCCCTACTCATTTGGTTTACGAGCCTCATTCTATCCGATCTTCCGATTTAGGTCCGGTTTATTAACATAGTTACCTATATTAGGTGCCGTTTGATATCCGTGATCTCTGGCATTGTTTGGTTGTTACTCAAGGACTACTAAGCAATCTCAAGTGAGTACATAGACCCCTCTTTTACTGTTTTCCAAACTGTTTTGGGGTGAAACACATGTGCCTACTTGTTACTTTCGTGCTTTCCTGCTTTCACATCATATACTTGCTATGTTCATTAGTACATTTATAGTACATGATTTCATTACATTTCATGCTATGTATGTCCATTGTGTGCATACTTAGTACATTGTTTTTCATTACATTTCATGCTATGTATGTCCATTGTGTGCATACTTAGTACATTGTTTTACATTACATTTCATGCTATGTATGTCCATTGTGTGCATACTTAGTACATTGTTTTACATTACATTTCATGCTATGTATGTCCATTGTGTGCATACTTAGTACATTACATTACATTTCATGCTATGTATGCCCATTATACTTAGTACAGTTGTTTTCATCACATGCTTACATTTTGGTATGACATTTGGGTTGTTTACAATGGAACAATACATTCATTAACATTAGCTACGCCGTTCGTTAGTAGGTAGTGGTACCATAGGAATTGACAACTCCCGTTCCTGAAATCCTGGGTTGGTGTGGATTGGAAGGAATGACCGAATTCGATATACATAACACAGATAGACCTTTAAATTCGTTTAGGGGTCTATCACCACAGTCTCAAGGCTTGGATGTATGCATTTTCACAACACCGCATAGATGTTCGTATCAGTATAGCATGCATTTCCACAAAACATAACTTTGATTTAAACCAAGTTTTACTTCAATACTTTGTTTTGTGCATTTTACCTATGGTTTAGTTGATGCATTTCACTAACCATACATATCATTTTGGTTATACATTACATGATTTACATTTGACACATAAACATTTTGACATATTATTCAATACATTTGGCAATTGGTTTAAACATAGACATCTTACATTGGTGGTTTGTTTGGGTAAATGATTTAAGTAACGAGGCGTGTGTAATATGATACAAGCATGGTGGATACGCTGCTGGTACTTCCTATATATAAGTGATTGTATGGTATTACATATCGTAGCGTTATTTGAATCATTTCAATTTGGACATATAACATTTTATACAAATAACATACTTTTCACAATACATTGTTTTACAAACAACTTAATTTATACAAACTCATTTCACATGGTTATTCACTTAACCATACATTATTCTCTTATTTATACATATCATCTGATCTTATCATTTTTCAAATGATTTACAAGACAAAGCAAATTACAAGGTTCATGACTAAACATTTTCTTAAACAATAAGTCATGAATCCTATTTTCATAAACCTATGTATCTCACAGGCATTTTTATGCTGACGTACCTATTTTCACATGTGTTTCAGGATATGATGCATAGGATCTATCAAGATACACTTAGGCGTACTTGGGCCTTAGCGACAATAAAAGATGCAAGACTAGTTATTTATGTTATGTTTCTCTGATTTTCAAGACATTGTAACTCTTTTATTTAATAAAATAATATTTCAATTTCCATGTGTTATGAAACAATGATTCTGTTACCACACTCCCCGATGTTTCCGCCACGTTTTGTTGTTTTACGTGGTCGGAGTGTGACAACCCTTTTCCTTGACAGATTCGGTCGACTTCTTCTTATCACCCTTGCAGGTAAGTTTACCCTTCCTGACTTGCGACTCAGTCAGGGTAGCAGATAACTCGATCACTTGACGAACAGTTGTAGGATTCACGCCAGTTACACTATCCTGTATAGAATCGGGTAGCCCATCGATATACCTCTCTATCGCTTTCTCCAACGGGGTAACCATAGTAGGACACAAAAGACTGAGCTCCTCAAATCGAACTGTATACGCACGGTGTTCTCCCCCATCTTGTTTGAGATCATCAAACTCTCGTTCCAAAGCTCGAATTTCGTGACGGGGACATAATTCTTTCATCATGAGAGCTCGAAGCTCTTCCAGTTTGCACGTGTTCACATTATTTAGACCCAAACTTCGAAGATAATTTGAAAACTCAGAAGGCACTAAGCCAAAAATGATTCAAACTGGAAGGGTTCAAAACCTTACAATAGAGGGTTCAAAACCTAGTAGTCAATCATCCTAGAATGGATGATTAATTTTCGAAGCAGATTCGGATTTTGTTTTTAAAAAAATCTAAACGCAAATCAACTTGCGTTGGGGTCCTAGAAAATTATAGTCTAGGTCCAAATTTTACTAATAACCTAATTCCCTATAACCATTGGCTCTGATACCAACTCTTCTGTCACACCCCGACCACGTAAAACAACAAACCGTGGCGGAAACGTCGGGGAGTGTTGTAACAGAATTATTGTTTCAAACCATGGATACAAAGAGTTTTGTTTTATTAAATATTAAACATTGTCTTAAGTTAAACAAACAAGTCAAACATAGTCTATCATCGTTATTAAATCACTAAGGCCTCGTCCGGTCATAAGTGAGCATGCATCCTATTCGCAATCAACATTAAGCAACATCACCCGAAACATATGTAAAAACAAAGTCAGCAAAGAAATGCTGGCGAGTACATAGTTTTTGTGTGAGTGTCAGATTCATGGCTCGTTGAAATATCTCGTACAACTTCGTTAATCGATATTTGAAACCGTGTTTTGTAAAATGTTTGTGTTATAAAATGAGTAACCAAATCAAAACATATTGGTTATCATTTATAAACCTCGATGCCATGAATCTTAACCCAAAACATTTGTTTAAGTACCAAGTCGTAAATCATTCTCGTAATAAAACTCGTATGGTTTATATAGTTTCGTAAACATCGTTATGTGACATCGTTTAACTCGTTCGCCCAAGTGAACTAAATAACGCCACCGTATGTAATATGATAAATGCACTTATATATAAGAAGTACCAGCGGCGTATCTACCATGCTTTTATCGCATTACACCCGTCCTGTTATCTAAACACTAACCAAAAACCAATCGTTCATTCAAATCGTTTAACTTGTTCAAATTGTTCATTCGTTACAAATCGTTCTCGTTCAATCGTTCAGAATCGTTCAATCGTTTGATATCGTCTTCGTTCCAATCGTTCTCGTTTTAATTGTGAAAACTACTTTTGGTCGTCTCGCTAATAACATTCAAACCTTTGTGACTCGTTCATCGTTCAACTCGTTCAAATCGTATTAACAAACCACCAAAGGGTAAGTTAACAATCATCAGGTTCAGTCGTTACCCATATAACCCACACATAACCATGGGTGCAGTCGGATAACGGGATTTGTCGGATCCTATGGTACCATAACCTAATACTGGTCGGCTTGATCAATGCTAATGAATGTCATTCGTTATGTAACTACCACCAACAAGTTCGTTCACATTATCGAAATCGTTATTAGTTTTGTATAAACCATCTTAATCGTTTTTGAAACCATCGTTAGAATATCGAAATCATTTTGATACATATGAATCACCCCAAAACAATCGAAAACAGTAAAAGAGGGGATCTATGTACTCACCTTTGAGTGCGTTTTTATATGTTAACACAATCCCTCAATTTGTTTACTCGTCCTAAATTAGATAAGATTGATTTAATAATCAAAAACCCACAAAATACATAAGTTTCTCCGATACTTAGAATTTTCACATAACTTTGAGTTTTCTCGAAAAGTTATTATTTTTTTATTATTTTGGTGTATTTGTATATATGTACTCAAGAGTAATACACAAAATCTTGTCAACACTAACACATCATCATACACATATTGTAAAACACATAGCACATTGTAACACATAAAATTTCCCATGAACAACCCATTCTAGTGTATGTCGAAAAACACTTATTTTTAGCGATTCGGTAACATTTTTGGGCGTCGTAAGTCACGTATGACCAACCAACACCAAGTAAACTTAATATAAGTTAAAATACTTGTTTTTATATTAAAAATATCAGTTTGGTTACTGATCTAAAACAGTTTAACAAAAATCCTCCGAAAAGGCGATTTTTAACCGTTTTACCGCATAGTTTTGCATCAAACATTACCCGAACCATCCCAAATCGAAACGACTTGAAATTTTAACATAACCCATGTTATTTACTGAATAAAATAATGGTTATACTCACAATAGTGTAGGTCTTAAATAGAGCATATAAATCATGTAAATTCCGCATATTTTACCACTTTTTAAGCTATATGTACAATATGCAAAGCTATCAACCCTATGTCAAAGTTTCATGCCATTATAATACACCAAATAATGTTATTTTTAGTGTTTATAACCTGTTCAAAAATATTTTTATCATACAACCATTTTTTATCACTTCTTGAGCTCTAAATCAACATATATTTACATGTACAAGTGTCTAAAGCATACTATCATAACATCAACATTTTATATGGGTTTAGATTCATCAAATACATGATATATTCAGGTTTATTTGCTGATGTATGTAAGCATTTAACATATCATTCATAGATCATCAATCACTTGCATTTAAACTATTATTCAAGAACATGTAACAACATAAACAAGTTTTTAACAAGAAATCGAACTTCAAGACTCATACACACACATATATATATATATATATATATATATATATATATATATATATATATATATATATATATATATATATATATATATATATATATATGCACGGTTATACATACATATATATCACCACCATTTTTATTTGTTTCAAGACCCATTTCTTTTAGATTTCAAGTTTTAGTGAAAATCCCAAGATTCAAGAGAAACTTCAAATCATCAAGAACAACCAAGAATCAAAGTATGATTTAAAAATAAATGTTATACCTTCAAGATTCAAGTAGGTTGTAGGATGAGAATTTGATGATAGAAAGCTTGAAATTACTTGAATGCACCTTGGAAACCTCTTTAGATCTTCACACCAACTTGAAGGTTGCTAGAAAGGGACTTGAATATGAAGAACAAGACTTAAAGATTTGAAGAAGATGAAGATGGAGGAGAGAGAGAGATGGGGACGGTTGGGAGAGGAGAGAGAGTGAAGGAGTTGGAGTGTGGGGTTGAGTGAAATGATCTTAGAAGGATTTTATAAGAGATATGTAAGAGATTTTGGAAGATTTAGATAAGATTTGGAAGATATGAAATAGATATGAAGTATTTTGGAGATCTTGCAAAAAAAAAATTTGGTGGGGCCACACAAATATATTACCGTAAATTCATAAGGGGGAGGGGGTCCATGTGTAACTTTGTTGGTAAATTAGATAAAACAGGTGTTTAACCGGGTACCGGGTATTTTATCTAGCGTTTAAATCCCGGTTTATGGCGTTCTAAATTATTTTTATTATATAATAAAAATAAACTCGCCAAAATATTACTGAAATAAATTTCAGTTGCCGAGACTTGCTGCGTTGTCTGCGTTTTGCACTAGAAGCCTTGTGTCGCGCAGAAACACGCGGTACACGCTTAAACTTGAAAAATAACGTTTTTAAGCATTTTAATTTATTTTTCAACGCGGACCTGATTAAAAATAAGTTTTTAATCATAACAGAATATTTTTGGGATTTAGATATTATCCGGGCGGTCACTAACGTTCGTTTCGCAGTTTTGTCGTAATTAGTTCTTTAGTTCACATAAACATGTTTTCGCCATACCGAATCCTTCGAAACTTATTTCTAAGTTATGTAAAGGATATTTAGGGTATGTTCAGCTTACATCACAGTTCCGGAGTGTACGTTGCGTTAAACTGATTGCGTTTACGCACCAGTTTGCGTATAACCTTCCAGAAAGCGATTTAAAGCTTGAAATCGGAATCGAATCAAATTGTAAAATAATCAAACACAATAACACATCTAATAACACCAAAGCATATTGTTTTATTGATAATCAACATTGTATTACATTATACGATGATTACAGAACACAGTTGTCGTAGGTCGGGGGTCGTGACAGGAGTGGTATCAGAGCCACTTGTTTAAGCAATTAGGTGTTGTAATAAAATACCTGAGTTTAAACGAAGAGTTTGGAACTTGATATTTTCTGGTAGCACTCAGGATAGTATTTAGACTTGAACTTAAGAAAGATGCCTTAATATGAGCTTCAAGATGAGCTAATTACTTGTATAAGTATAATGTGATAGATATTGGTATGCCGTAAGAATAATGATTAGAACATTGCAAAGTACGATAAATAAGCAATAACAATTAATTGCTGTTAATTCTTGTTTATTGATACTACTTGGTCTAGAATAAGATATGTTATGGGAATACAAATTTCCTTGATTCTGGATGAAAGCCTTAATAAAAGAGGCACTTTTAAAATCTTGAAAAGATACTATTTATGGGAAACATAATAATTACCTCTCCGGAAAGAACCAGTCAAGATGAGGTTACCTCTCCTGCTAGAACCGGGTAAGAAGGAGTATAATATGTCAAACAAGTGACAAAATTCCCTAAATAGTACCATGACCTGATGTCTGACTTGTTTTTGAAAAAAAATCAATCTGTTAAATACATTAACCTTATAAATGGTATGTATGATTATATAGATATGTATATCTATAAGGAATTCCAAAAGCCATAACGATTGACAATTTAAAATAAATCACGAACATAAGTGTCAATAATAATTCTAGATTTCTTTATCAGGAATCTCTTGCATATGTCTATAATTCCGATATCAAACATTATTTCGTTTGATCATCTACCTCGTAACTCGTGCGACAATATAAACAATGGAAACCTTTTAAGTTGGGACGCCATCAAAAGTATAAGAATTTCCAATGCGTTACCATAGACTCTTAACGCAAGTAAGAAGCATGTAAAGTTGTGCTAGTGCACAAGAAAACACATGAAACTTAAATTATACGTCCACAGACGTCGAAGTATATCACACACGACTTTCAAGGCAAGACCTTTGGAAAATATAATTAGGCATGACGACACCAATGCGAATCCTGTAAGTGGAAGAACTACTAATCAAAAAGCAGCACTTGGCCACGTGATCCTACAAACGACATGAATCTTGCTGAGGTACGATAGAACAAGATTTCACAACAATCGGTGCAGAGTCTAATCCAATTCTTGACGCTGCAAAAGAAGTCACATACCTTTACAATCCCCCTATTTCATTTTATTCGACATTCCCTGGTAATGTCACTTAACAATGGTTATCACACAAAATTCCAGATAAGATTCTTAAATTCCTTTTGTTAAAATTCAGACCTCTGCACATAGTAAATAGACTTTTGCATTTCTACTCTCCTAATGGTCATCATGAGGATTTCTTTCATAATCGCGAATATTTATTTGGTTGTTTCATTTCTTGGTAAATCCACACATTACACATGCACTGTTTGTTGCGCATGTGGTTAGTTTGAATTATGAAGACCATTGGAGGGCTTCATTCCAATTTGTTGTTTTATTAAAACTCAAATATCGTTCCGCTATACTTGATCTTTGCATTATAAACCGCGTTTTTTTTTTGCAAAACGATGACTCTTTGATATCGAATCGATGAATTTCTTGAAAAACTCGATTTTCTTTTGAATGGAATACATGGTTTTTGTTGTGACCATGTCAGAACTTTCTTATTGATACATGAACTCGTTGTGTTTAAACCAAGTTCCATTGTTTGAACTTGATCGCAATACGAATTCAATTCAAGGTCCCGTATGATAGATTAAGGCCATCATATTCGAATTAATCCCAACAAGCCCTTCAATTACTTTGAACCATAACAGGCTTGTTTGGTCTTCGACTTCATTAAATCGTTTCTTTGATCACGATCACCTTGTGGTGACGTTTTCACAAAATTGAAGCTTGCGCTAATCTCGTTTGCACACATCATATACGGATTTAATTATTTATTTATGTTGGTGCATCCGTCTGTCGACTTCGTCTTGTATCGAGTCTTGTATTTGTCTAGATAGATCAGGGCACGCAAAACAAAAAAAACATGTCAAGAGGCTAATTTCGCACGAAATAAGACAAGTAATTTCGCACGAAATTACTTGGTGATTTTGCATGAAATAGTAATTTCGTGTGAATCTAATTTCTCTTGTGTAGGTTCGTGCGAAATCAACCTGCCTATATATACCCTTGATTTCGTTTCATTTGTAACTTTTCCGGTTTA
This sequence comes from Helianthus tuberosus, assembly GCA_030545235.1. Classification (NCBI taxonomy): domain Eukaryota; kingdom Viridiplantae; phylum Streptophyta; class Magnoliopsida; order Asterales; family Asteraceae; genus Helianthus; species Helianthus tuberosus. The sequence goes on along the minus strand of JARYGA010005248.1, from coordinate 56,817 downwards.
AGAGCCGAAGTGCTGCCGAAGTGTCTACTCGCTGTAAATCTTTGTCAAATCAATCAAAAGACAGTTTAAAGTGTATTGCAAGCTGAATTACCTCGATACGTTTGTTTCCGCCTCTCGTGTTGAGCAAAAACTCTTCTGAACGACTCGTTTGGTCGGTAAAACGATCCTACATGTGGTATCAGAGCTCAGGAGGAAGAGTTCTTACTGATTTAGCTTAAAATTCTGATTTCTACACCTTCTTTTCAAGATTAAACAAAATTTCACGGTTAAAATGTCTTGAATTTCACATATTATACGCGCAATAGTGTTTTAACAAATCCTTGAAAGTTTCAGACTTAAAATCGGACAAAAACTTGATCAATTTTGACAAAAACAGCTCGAGATGATGACATCAGCAGTATTTCGCATGAAATAAGCCTTATTTCGCACCAATTTGGAATTTCGTTTGAGTATTTCGTACGAAATTAGTTGATTTCGCTTGAAACCTGATTTCGTTTGGTTATTTCGCACGAAATTACCTATTTCGTGTGAAAATTCTGATTTCGTTTGAACTGTTTTCGTGTGAAGCTGGTATTTCGCTTGAACAAGGTATTTCGTGTGAGTAGGTATTTCGTTTGAAATTGTTGTGCAGGTTATTTCGCTTCAACGGGGTATTTCGTTTGAACGGGATTTCGTTTGAAAGTGTCTGATTTTGAAAATTTTTGCCGAAACATGGAAGAAGAGTTTTATAATGCATTTGCTACTGCCCTGATTACTCCTACTGCCATTGCTCAGAACATGAATATGGAAAATGAAACTGGAACTTTACAAAAACCCTCGAAACTAATGGGCATTGAGGAGTATTATGGTTGGAAAGATAGGTTTGAAAACTAGGTTCAAGCAATTCAATTGAGATCTTGGGAGTGTATTGAGAAAAAGTATGTTAAACCTCGTACAGATATGGGAGTTATCAAAACTATTTCTGAATTTTCGGACAAAGAAAGAGATATGTATAAAGCAGAAAAGATGATGATCAGTTTACTCCAGCAAGCTATTAAAGAAGACATCTTCATTTTGCTTTAACATGATAACACTTCACGTTCAATTTGGGAAGCACTTCGAATTAAGTTTGAGGGAAGTGAGAAGATGATCAAGAGTAAAAAATCATTGTTAAAGAAAGAATTTGATCTATTTACAAGTTTGCCGGGAGAAGATACAAAGAAAATGATTGAAAGATATTGTCACTTAATACGGTCAATGTCATTGTTAGGTATCAACAAAGATCGTGAGGAATGGGTTGACAAATTAGTTGATGCTTTACCTCAGAAAGAATGGGGTACATTTTTTTATGATATTAAAGAATACTGGTGAATATGATGGCTTGACAATTTCTCAGTTCATCAAAAAGATTGAAGGACAAGATCTTGAACAACAAAAGATTGCTAGAATGAACAATCCAAGTGCACAACAAGATGTTAAGATGTATTTCAAAGGGAGTGTTCAGAATGTCGAAGCAAGTCCAAAAATCCAAACTGCTTTTATTGCAGAAAACTCATCTGGATCAGTTAATCAAAGTCCAAATAGCAGCAGTGGATTTTCTTCATATCCAGGTGTTAATCCAAAGGAATCAACCTCGAGTCATCAGTTCCAAAGTTCAAACAACAGTAATGGTCATGTATTACACTGCAACATTGCATTACATCTTCAGAGTGGTCAAAATTTCTCTGAAGAAGTTGTTAAAAGTCATATGTCATTGCTAGTTACAGTATTGGAATCATATGAAGGGTTGGTTGCAGGAAGGATCGGAAATCCAAAGTTGACAAAAGAGGATTACGATCAGATCGATGATGAGGAAATGGAATTAATGGATATAAAATGGTGTTTAGCAAGTGTTTTGAGAAGAGCAGAAAAATTAAAGATGATTACAGGAAGAGATGATTTCTTGGATGCAAATGTTTCTACTTTGGGTTTTGATAAATCTAAAGTTACTTGTTTTCGATGCAGGGAGAAAGGATATTTCAAGAGGGAATGTACTAATCGAGAAGCAAGTGGAGCAAAGAATCCGTTTGGTGGTGGCAATGATTATTATCGAAAAGCCATATATCAACAAGTTGCTCATCAACCTTATCAACAAAAAGAACCACAAACTGCACATGCTAAAATGATCGAAGAAGCAAATAAAAAAGCTTATTTTGGCATACTTGATCAAGATGATGAAAAAGTGGCAGAAGGCTTCAGCTGGGACAAATACATTCCACATGATTCAAAAACAGTTGCATTAATTGCACAGATAGTTCAAGAACCAGATTTGATGAAAGAATGGATGAAAGTGTTTGTTGATGATGAGAAGAATCAAGAAGATGAATCTAGTTCTTTAGATGATAATTCAAAACAGAAACAAGTTTTTGATCAATCATCAACTGATGATAGTGATGATGAGGAAGAAATGCATATTAATATTGCAAAAAATCATTTATCTCCTGAAAGTTTTCAATTGTATTTTGCAGATAGAGTGGAGAAGCTGAAGGAGAAACAAGCAGCAAAAGAAAAGAAAAAGGTGAAAAGTGAAAGTGTTGTTCAGGAAAAGATTTTTAAACAAAGTGAAGAAGATAAAGCTACTGACAGGCAGTTGAAGCTGAGAAAGTGGTTGAAGTTGAAAAGATTATTGAAGTTGAAAAGATTGTTGAAGTAATCAAACCTTGTCTGAAGTGTTCGAAAACTTGCAAGCAATGTGAAGAAAAAGATGAGAAGTTGTGTGAGCAAGACATGATGAAAGAAAATTTACTGTTCAATCTCAACTATGTGAAAGAATCGTATGATGTGTTGAATAGAACAGTGACTGGTCTACAAAAGACAAACTCTGAAAGAGAGGATGCGTTGACCATGATGAATGCTGTGATGATGACCAAGCAGAAGACAATTAATCATTATATTAAAGAATGTGCTAAGTTGAAGCAGGAGTTGGAAACTGAAAAATAGAGAATGAAAGAATCAGACGATTATTGCAAAGTTATTCTAGTTCTGATTATTTGATTGATAGAATTTATCCAACTGTTGCAGGTATGGAAGCTTTTCAGGATAAGAAGTCTGAAGAAAAGGATACTGGTAAGAAACAAAGTGCAAATTATAACAAGTGTCCGCCTCCAATTTGGGAAGGTTATTCTCCCAGAAAACCAAATGAGGAGCAAGTCAATATAAAGTTAAAGTCTGAAACAACTGATGAATTACCAGAAAATATTGACGTTACGTTCACATCGTCTGACACTGATCATGAGTCTGAGTTAATAAAGAAAGTGGTTGATCAGGTGTTGGATAAAGATGAAGAGTCAGAGTCAAAATCCGAGTCTGGAAGTTCGAGTTCATCGGTCAACAGTTCAAAATCGTCGGTTAAAAGAGTTTATAATAAAAAATTTATGTTATCAAAATCTAATTTGAATGACGAACCAATCAAAGTGGCATATACTTTGAATGATTCAGACAAATTATATTCTGATGAGGAATTTCCAATAAGAGGTGTTAAACCAGAAATGATAAAAAAAGGTTTTCAAATTAACAGAAATTAATATTTCTGAAATAAAAGATGTAAATCTTTCAAAAAAACCAAAATCTTACACCTCAAGAGATCAACAAAGATTAAACAAGAAAAAGGGTTACAGTTCTGGTTCAGGTTATCGAAAAAAACCAAATCATAACGGTAATTTCAAAAAGAATGGGTTGGGTTTTATTCCACCGAAAAATTATAAAAATGAGAAAACTTATAAAACAAAAACTGTATTTGTTTCAGGAGCAAGTTAGGAGGAAGAAGAAAAGAGCTCATTCTGGAAGCAGTCAAACAAAGAGTTCTTTGCAGAAAAACAAAAGTATGTGAAGAATGGAGCCTATCATAGAAAGGAAACTAGAACCTGTTACAGATGTCAAGAAGTTGGTCACATAGCCTGGAACTGTCCAATGGCTACAAATACAAAACAAGAAGTTGTTTCTAAACTCAAAGAGAAAATTGTTGATAAAACTGAACCACTAACTGAAAAATTCAATGTTTTTAAAAATTCAACATATGAGGTTGGTGAATGTTCAAAAAGGTTTTACAAAAGAAGAGTGAATCTTGACAATCAAAAATGGGTTGTTAAGAAATCTGATGAGAAATTTGGTGATGAATCTGATTCCACAAAGTCAGAGGAGCCACAAGTTGAGGTAAGAGATGAAAATTCAGTTCCTTCAATGGATGATGTTAACTTTCCACCATTGAAGGCTGAAAATTTTAAACAAAAAGTTGGAAAAGTTGAGATCTCGAATCAATTCTATTCTGAGAAGAAAGAATTTGATGTCGAAAAAGCTTTTAATAGAAATGTGAAAAAATATTTTTGGAAAAATGGTCAATGGGAAGGTGAAAGGGGTTAAAGAATTTTATGAATCAAAGAAGGCAACTTACACCCCGAGTGAAACTGAAGAGGTCACATCCAAGTTTGGTGAAGCTTCGATGTCTGTTTTTCATAAGTAAATAGTATGACTTGCCGGAGCTTCCAGGTTGGTAAGTGTGAAGCAGGTATCGGCATCTTTCTTGAATTTTTGTATGATTAAGTAAATCTACAAGTGGTAAATCAGGGACATTAAGTTGTACTTGATTTTCTACAAGTGGTATTTGGTGTTTGATCTAAAAATTGTTAAATATTTCAAGTGGTTAAAGAAGAAAACAGTGTGATGAGATCCCCTAACTTACAAATGGTTTGTGAATTTCAACAAAACTAATTTTCTGGAAAAATCATTTTGATTAAAACAAACTTAAGTGTTTTGAAATCTTAATGGGAAAATAGTTTGTTGTACGGGGGAGTTCTGATTGTTTATGCCAAGTGGATGGCGAATTGAGGCAATTCACAACAGTTGTCATTTTATTGTACAGTTTGTTTTTCAAATTTCTTTTAAATGATTTTGAATTTTAGGGGGAGTGAGATTTTCAGAAAAATCCAAACCAAAAACATTTGAAAATTTGAAAAAGTCAAAAACATGATAAAATCAAAAATGAGTTTTGTTGTGAAAAAGAGGAAATGATAGAACATCAGTGGACTATCACAGCATGCTAAAGAATTGGAAAGTTTAAAAGTGATAAACGGTCTCACTGATGATGTGTCAGTAGGTTTTTGCACATTTAGTAGATTGTGACGAGATATAAATCCAAATTTCAAACTTACTTATATCGTGGGGAACATCTCTCGGATATATGGGTAACCCCCGAAATCTTGTTTGAAAGGTCCCTCTTTCTGAGATACTAGGTCTTTATACTCAGTGATATCTGGGGTATTATCCCAGGACTTCTGATTTTGCGGAAGCAATGGCCTAGTCCCCGTATAATACTTTGCATTTGCTTTAATCTTAAAGCTCGCCTTCAGTATAAAAAATGATGAAACGTTGAAAAATGCTAATCATGTGCTGTTGAAGAAAATATTCTCTAAAGGGAACACACCAAAATTCGAAGCCATCATCTCTCTGATTTTGTGGAAGCAATAGCATGAGCTCTCATGGCCCTCGCATTTAACCCTTTACAGATATCATCTAGGTATACTCACCTGTAAGACTGAATATTGGGATCTGGATACGGGAGTATATTCTGAGGTGGGACACACGAATAAGTTTAAGTCTTTAAAATATTAATATCGTATCTCGAAACAGTTGAACTTTGTGTGAAAATTTAAGTGGATCAGTATACTGACAATCTAGGTGAATCGTTTAGAGCTAAAAATGTTTAAAGCTTAACGGTGTTGGTGATTTGTCTCAAAAACTGATATGATCCTCTTACACAAGCTCACAAAAATATTGTTTGTAAATATTTCTTTACTGCATTTCTTTTATATACAAAAATCCAAAAAGATTTTTAGTGTGTTTTAGCATAAATTTTTGAAATATACAAAAAGATTTTCGACAACTGATGTTGAAGAGCTGATTTTCAAAATTCCAAGTGCTAAATATGATGAACAGGTTTGGGAAAGTATGTTTTTAATAAGAAAATTTTGAATGTTTGCTTACAAGTGGTCATCAAAAGCTGTTAAATCATTCTAGTTAGATATTTGCAAGTGTAATATAAATTTGTCAAATATTAAATTTGTGAAATTTATTGTGAGGTAGAGAATGTGCAGGATGTGAAAGTCAGACTACGATCCCAGTATAGTTTAAAGGGGAGTTTGCTATCAAAGAAGAGTCTGAAGATAGGAATGCCAGGTTTCAATCCTGAGGATCACAAAAGCTGATAATGCTGATGAATTTAAGGAATCAAGAGATCTAATCAAGAGAATGTTAGAGCCAGTTTTAGATCCTGCTAAGAGAGAGAAAGAAGAAGAGAGAAGATTGAGGATGATTTACATTGTCAGATATTTCGGGAGAGATCGAGAAGACTGAAGATTGAAGAATCGACACCGAAGACTTCGTCAACATCCGAGTGGGAGTCTGTTGGTGCATCCGTCTGTCGACTTCGTCTTGTATCGAGTCTTGTATTTGTCTAGATAGATCAGGGCACACAAAACGAAAAAAACATGTCAAGAGGCTAATTTCGCACGAAATAGTAATTTCGTGTGAATCTAATTTCGCTTGTGTAGGTTTGTGCGAAATCAACCTGCCTATATATACCTTTGATTTCGTTTCATTTGTAACTTTTCCGGTTTAAGAGCCGAAGTGCTGCCGAAGTGTCTACTGGCTGTAAATCTTTGTCAAATCAATCAAAAGACAGTTTAAAGTGTATTGCAAGTTGAATTACCTCGATACGTTTGTTTCCGCCTCTCGTATTGAGCAAAAACTCTTCTAAACGACTCGTTTGGTCGGTAAAACGATCCTACAATTTATTTATATTGAATCTGCTTTGTTGGTTTATCCTATAAAAGCAATCTTAACACAATCGTGTGCTAAGATAATGATACACAAATTCATGTCATATTTCAGTGTATCTCTTAATGGTTTTTACAGCATCAATCGAGCCTTTCGTGATATTTATTGCTTTATCATCTTCAATAAAAAAAAACATTATTCAATTATTTCAATTTCAATCGAAAATCCTACTAGATTTGTTTGAAACAAACATTCGAACTTACTTCGTTGAACTTTCATTTGATTTAAAACACGGTAAACTCGTCCAGTCACCGCTATTATTATTTCGATCACTACGACACCTTGTGGCGTCGGTATAGACTTGTAGCATGAGCTAATCTATATATACCTTTCGCTTGACTCATCCTTGAAAGTGGTCTTAATACAACTATGTGTTAAGACAATGATACACTAAACTCTGTTGTATATCGGTGTATCCTTGTAATTCGATAAATGTCAACCCATTGATTTTTTCATATCATAATTCAATAGTTGACAAATCATTTTTGTACTTCTATTTCATTCGAGCTTGTTGATTCGGAGACTTCCTCAGTTGACAATCAAAGTAAGATTTCTGTTGACAGTGAATTCTATTGTTTCTAATAATCATTCACAACTTGTAAACATTCACATCTATTGATCATATATCATTTTGACTTAAACCTAATCACCTTGGAAACTATATCATTTCATCTCATTCATTTGACATCGACTTCTTGAACTAATTCAGTTGAACCATTGAGCCCTATTTATTGTAAAACACGTATTCATCTTAAAACTATTCTTATTGACTAAGACGTGACATAACTCTAAAAGAGATATCGTAGCCCAAATCTCGAGGACAAGATTTAAAACAAGGTGGGGAGGATGTAACGACTCTCCTAGGACCCTTAACGTAACCCTAAACGCTCCTAAATACACCCCGAGTGCGAGAAACGGACCCGAAATACCTTCGTGCTTGGAGAAATCTAGAAAAACAAGATTTTTGGTTCGCTCGCGGGCCGCGTAAGTGTTAAGCCAAGCTTACGCGGGCCGCGACAGCAATGCAAAGTGCAAACTACCGGATAACGATCAAGGCCACTTGGCATGACACGTGTCGAAACCTCTGATGACTCAGCCGACCTAGACTTCCTCGCGGGCCGCGTAAATGTTCCTTTGTGTTTACGCGGGCCGCGACACGCCCCATTTCCAGCCCTATAAATAAGGAGTTCGAGTTCAGTTGAAAGTCGCTCAATTCTTTTCTTCTTTTAGCTTCTATTATAGCAAAGTAATAGCTCGGGTATTATACTCTAAAACCCGAAACTCTGCTCGTTACCAGGGTAATAACTCTATTCACGGACACGGTACTATATCTGATTGATTGAAACTGATCCAACGGATGTTTAAGTGCTGCCTGTATACGGCTATACTTTGTCATTCGTTGTGAGTTTTGATCTCGTGATTATCATTAAAGTTGAATTGAGTAATACACTAATACGAGTTCCATTGTAGCTAGAAATTGGAACTTGTAACCAGGGAACTACTAAGCTAGAATACTTAGCGATTAAGTAAATAGTTAAGGAAAACTTAGTGGTTAAGTAAACTTAGTAGTTAAGATAACTTAGCGGTTAAGAAACCTTAATAGATAAGTTAAACTTAATCAGCTAAGTAAGATTAATTAATCATTTAAGTAAGATTAATTAAGTTAAGTATGATTAATTAATCAGTTAAGCAAGATTAATTAAGCTAAGCAAGATTAATTAAGCTAAGTAATATTTATCTAAGGAAAGTGTTATCTAGGGAAGGTTTTATCTAGGGAAGGTTCAACTAAGGAAGATAACACCTAGGGAAATTCTATATAGGGGTAAAACCTATCCCTTGACTATAAATATGAAGCTTAGGATTCATTTTCCTTTGCTCATTTCTTCTATTCTTCTCTCTATACGTTGGTATTCTAACCAATAATCACCGATACGATATTCTGTCCGATCGATTCGGGAACCAACTAATGATTTCCAAAGTGCTGTCTACACAAGACTATACTTTGTGAATTTCGTTAAACGAATGCCAAAGTACTATCTACACAAGACTATACTTTGTGAATTTCGTTAAACGAATGCCAAAGTGCTGTCTGAATAAGACTATACTTTGTAAATTTTGTTAAGGTTCTGATCTCGTGACCATCGTTAGGTTTGATATGGTTTTACACAAATATGTATTCCATTCTGTTAAACTATATGTTTAACTATCAGAATACTCCTAACTATACACTTACAATCAAACAAGCTGTTTAAATCATCAGAAGGTTCAGAACAATAAAGTATATGCTTAATTATCAGAAGGAGTAGAATCAAGAAGCTTGTTAAATCAATACTGCATGCTTATAATGTGAGTCATTCTCTTTTTATCAATGGTTTTACTAAATCTCAAATTATTTTCAAGAGTTATAATTACAAGGATTAAGTCGTGGTTATCTTAAATCACTGGCAAGTGGGGTATTGTGCACATTACTAATTTCCCACGGTTAGGTTCACCAACCTAACAGTGATAATCATCACTACTTGGGTGAAAGGACCCAATAGTGGTATTACCATCGTCACCAGGGTGTGACACGGCGCCAGATAACAATAAGATAGTAGCCATCGTAATCGCTCTTATGCTGTAATCTATAACAATGTGTCATTTTTGTACAAACTGAATGAACTCACCAGTATTTCCTGCTGACCAAATGTTTTTAAAACGCGTTTTAGGTAATTACGGTAGGTCGGAATAAGAGTTGGATACGGCACCAAAAGGCTTACAGAAGTGGCTTAATTTATCAATTAAATTAAATTAAAAAAAGTTGTTTTATGTATTCGGGTTTATCCCATATTAAAGCTACCTTTCAAAACATGGTTTTATCCCATCTATTTAATAAATAAAATCCGGTGTTTTCTAAACTCTGATATTTTTCCTAACTCACGATCCTGATGAAATTTCCGCTGCACTACTTTTCTAAATAACCATCGGTACCACTGAACTGGTTCGCGGTTCCCGATTCCGTCCAGGGTGGGGTCGGGGGTCGTGACATTTTCTGTCCTTTTTATGATCAAAATAATGTGGGTTGTCAATTACCAAAGGGAAAAGAGAACCCATCTTCTCAAGACATCTCAAATGGAACTTCTTCAACGTTGTCAATCATAAAGGCGACTGCTTTATACAAGTCTTGATGGTTATCGAACTGCTTTATACAAGTCTTGATGGTTATCGAACTGCTTTTTGATATCAAATACCATTTTATCATCATCAACTCAAAGAGTTAACTTTCCTTCGAAAACATCAACTAAAGCTCTGGCTATGGCTAGTAATGGACAGCCTAAAATGATGAAATTTTATTCAACATCCATATCTAGATAATGAAACCTACAGGATACACAAATTTTCCAATCTTAACTAACACATTCTCCACAATACCACGGGCATATTTAACTGGCCTGTCAGCTAGCTGCAGACTCATACACGTAGGTTATGGCTCACCCAAACCTACATTGGCACCCAACGCATTGTTCGCAGATAATTTACCAAATTCACAAGGGAGTGTGAAACTTCCAGGATCAGAAAATTTCTTAGGTAGTCTTCTGCAGAACATCAAAGCATTCCTCAATTCATTAAGTTTTTTTTTTCTTATTAGAAAGTAGGGTTTTCATAAACTTTGCATAGTTTGGCATTTGTACAATGGCCTCTATAAAGTTATATTGATATGGAGAATTTTGAATACTTCAAGAAATTTGGAATATTTCTCTTCCTTTTCTCGTTTTTAAGACGACCATGATAAGGAATCTCTGGTTGATAAACAAGCTCATGAGGTTTAACATTCCTTACATGTGCCTCTTTCACCAGTTCCTTTAATAATCGTTCGGTTATCTTCTCAGATGTAGTAGCAGATGTAGTAGATTTAGCAACTGGGTCTTTAGTAGTTACACCACTTCTTGTAGTAATAGCTTTCACTGTAGCATTCGGGTTTATTGCAGTATTTGAAGGTAACCCTCCAGGTTTCCTTTCAGTCATTCTCTGCACCAACCGCCCTAAACATTTTTTAATGTTTTGCAACAAAGCCTTTTGCAATTTCAGTTCCTCTTCAGTATTGTTCATTTAAATACTAGTTGCCTTAATGTACGTCCTCGTTAGTTCTTCCACATTTGGTTTCGAATCCTCAACCAAATTTTTCTGTGCAAATCTTGGTGGTGCATAAGTTAGAAGAATTTTTCCAACTAAAGTTAGGGTGACTCCTCCATGTAGGATTGTAAGTTCTACTGTAAAGACTGCTCTGAAACCTTCCTTGGTTACTAACACATGCTTCTTTAGTATTTTCAAAATGGGCAAACATCCACCTTATGCTCTCCACCCCACGTAGTACACTTGTTAGACGTTTCTTCCTCTTTCTTTGCTAACCACTTCCCCATCTTGACAGTTAAGGCTTCTACCTTTGCTTGTAAAAGCACGTCATCTTCCAATTGGTATAAACATGCCTTCTTTCCAGATCATGTTGCGCGAGATGGTTTATAAACATTTACAACTAACTTATTCATAAGTGCATAACATTCATTGGTGTCAAATCTTCAAAAACTCTCTTGGCAACTATATCTAGAGTTTGCCTACATTCTGGAAATATACCCTCATAAAAAGGTTTGGCAGATCAACCATGGTTCTACCCCATACTAGGACACTTCCTTAGAATCTCTTTGTAACGCTCCCATGCTTTAGTGAAGGACTCCCCATCCAAATGATGGGAAGTGAGAATCTTGTTTCTCAACTTATTAATCTTAAAGGGTGGAAATTTTTTTTTTTAATTTCTTAACTAAGATTTTCCAGGTGGTTATGGAACCTCCTTCATGGGCAGAAAGCCAAGTTCCGGCTTTCCAAACACATGAGGATGGGAATAACGCAACTTTATTGCATCCGGCGAAACTCAGTTGATTTTAAAAGTGTCACAGACTTGCAAGAACATGTTAATGTGAGCATTTGAATCTTCACCCTTGACGTGTTTGCGAGTGTGTACGAATTTTTGCTATATTTTTAAGTACCCTTTTTACTCTTTTATCAAGTTTTAAATTTATAAAACATGATATAACACTATCACTATCTACAACACGCTAGGGCAAATGCACCCATCGTTGGCGTAGTATAACGATGGTAAGATACCGAGGTCGTCCAAGGATACAAGAGCTTTTAATACCGGAATATCGTCGACGTCTAATCTAACCAAATTTTGAGTAAAGATTTTTAATAAGTAAAATAAAGAAACTAAATAAATAAAAGAACAGATAGATAAGATAGAATCACGTGGTTCTGACTCGTCATTTATGTATTCTTTGAAGATTTTCGCACTTTGGGTTTTTTAAGAGATTTTCTTAGTTATAGTGGCATGTCCCTCTTTTGGAGGCAACACTACCCTCAACCATATTGGTCTGAGTGAGTAGGGATACAGTCCCGCAAGGCCAGATTATTGAAAGATAATTAAGTAAGTTATTAATGCAAAATGTGGCATGTCCCTCTTTTGGAGGCCACGCTACCCTCGGCCATATTGGTCTGAGTCAGCAGGGATACAGTCCCGTAAGGCCGGTTTAAAGTTTTAATAGTAGTTTATTTATAAGGGATTCAGACCAATATGGCTGAGGGTAGCATTGCCTCCAAAAGAGGGACATGCCACTATAACTAAGATAATCTCTTAAAAAACACAAAGTGTGGAAATCATCAAACGATGCATAAAAGATGAGTCGGAGCCAAATGATTCTTTCTTCTTTATTTGTTTCTTTTATTACTTTAGTTTCTTTCTTTATTTTTACTTGTTTAAAAACATCTTGTCTTTTATGTCACACCCCAACCGATGGCGGAAACATCGGGGTGAGGCACTAAGCGAAACAGATTGTCCAAGAGATTCCATAACAACTAATAATTATCAAATATTTAAGCATTACTTCCCATACCGTAACATATCAAGTAAACATAGTTATTACAGACAAATAGTTCTCAAAGACAAATAAAATACTGTTCCGACAACTCATAAATTAATTGTTTGTTTCTAGACTCTTCCTAACTTGATTCCACAAGAGCCAGTAATCACAGGATCCTAAACACCTGTCACATACGTTAAAATAGAGGTCAATACACATTGCGTAAAGGTGAGCATACAAGTTTAATAGTATAGTAGATAGCGAAATCGGTTTACGTATAACCAGCATGTAACATGTTGAAAAGTGAAGCTAGCAGGTTATCGACAATGAAATATGCACAGACATGACTGCGAGTTGTAGAATGCACAACACATATCACCGCTGTGACACGTGAAGTAAAACCCTTAACAACCCCTGTCCACGACAGGTGCTGAGTCCAAACTATAGTACTATCGTTGCTAAGGTGTCAGGCAACAATCACTGTGTAAACATAACATACAAGCATTCATCGAGTAACACGTATAACATGCAATAATGGTCAGCGTATAAAAGTGTTTGCGTTGTGTGTCGATTGTGATTTGAAATAGATAACATAGGTAACACCCAAAAGTGCGTAAAGCAAAAAGGGTTCGAGTATACTCACAGATCGTGTTTAACAAGTAAATATAGTCTTGGATTGAAGGGAGCGCTAGAAAGTTAGCCTGATTACAGAACGATAGCATAAGCGATAAATGGTGCGTGAAACGGTATCGCGTGAACTGAGTAACGAAGGGTCATCCGATCGAATGACAATCCGGACGAATGGTCATCAGGTCAGTTTGTGATCCGTTTGGGATGGATATGTTTGTGTTTGATGTGACTTTGAAGTTTTCGTTGTAGCATTTTGAAAACAGAGAAGTATCTCTACCTTTCAGGTCGTCCGATCGAACGGTCATCCGGTCGGATGGTCGTTTGATCGGATGGCAGTCCGTCCAAGTGAGACATTTCACAAAACCAAGTCTCCTCTTAGAATAGTCATTCATCCGATCGGATGACTATTCGTTGGAACTGACATTTTCTTGAAGTTTGCAAAATTGTTAAGTGTTGAAAACCACAAGTTATCTGATCGGAGTGTCGTTCGATCGGATGGCAATCCAATCGGATGGCAAACTGTTTGGTAACCTGCTCGTTTTGAAATCTGGAAAATTTACTAAGTTAGAAAGTTTGCGGTTTGACCGAGACGGTATGACAACGTATTAAGCAACGGAAACCCCATCAAGTCCAAGTCATCCGATCGGGTGGGAATCACCCCGTTCGATCAGTTAACTGTTCTTGATGGCTGTTCATGTTCAACCCGCTAAGTCGGTTATCCCGTCGATAGGAATCAGCTCTCAGACCGACACTTCACTAGAGAATGAGTGGAAGGCCTGAATGAGCTCTGATTCTATCGGTTTTGAGTGCAAGAGTGTAAAAGAGTTGAAAGAAGCTTAAATCGGTTTGAAAATGTTTCGATTTAGGTGAAATCAGTGTTTAAACATGTTAAAATCTCTTAGATCTGAGTTGTTCTTGGTGGAATGAGGTCACACTTTGAAGTTCATGAGAACCCATGATGACATCATCCTAGAACAGCCCAAATCGGTAGATTTCATGGTGAAAAGTTAAGATTTATTGGTGAAAATGATGAAGAAGTGTGTGTAGATCAAGAAAATACAAGATTTGAGGAGAAAACTTACAAGAATCGCGAGAAATCGAGAGAAAATATGCTGAGAAGTCGAAGGGTCGGAGGAGAGTTGTCACATCACATGAACAGTGATATGACAGGTGCTATTTATAGGTGAAAGGGTGAGAAAAGCGGTGTAGGTGTGCGACCGGAGGGCAATCCGATCGGATGGCCATCCGATCGGATGGTCATCCGGATGGATGACCATTCGATCGAGTGGTCCTTCGATCGGATGGTTCGAGTGAGTTGGGTTTCAACGTTTTGTTTCGTGCGTTGAGCGTTGCGAGTAAGCGATGCGATAGTATTAAATAATAGTTACACAAATAACATGACTAACATACAACAACATAAATAAACTTACGTTTCCAATTCGCGATGTGATTGCGTTTCGATAGAGTTACGATTGCGTTTCGATTAATCACCACAAACATAATCTAAACATGCACAAGTAACACATAATAGCACACACACGTAAAATAATATCTAGAACATGCGATTCAGGTTGCGATGCGATAGCGATGAGATTAGAGATTAATAGCGATTAAACTGCGATTAATTAGCATTTACTCCACATAATACAACTAAAGTACACAAATTAAAGCAATCGATTGACAAGTCAAAGAGTACAATCAATAATTAAGCATGGAGTGACAGATCGCATTTAGCAATCTTTTCTTCCTTTGACTTTGACTTGTACTTTGACTTCAAAATGCGGGTTGTTACATTTTACCCCCTTAACCAAGTGGGCTAGTTCTCCAGATTTGACAGCCTCTTCGATCCTTTTTTGAGTTGGAAGCAATCCTTGGTATGGTGACCCTTTTCTTCATGAAACTCACAATATTGGTTTGAGTTTTCATTCCTCTTACTTTTTGGCAATGGCCGAGGAGGTCGGAAGCTATGTTTCACTTCTTCGGTTGCCAAAATTTCTTGTGGGGTCTTGGTCAAATATGTGAAGCTTACAGTTTTTTCTCGGCTTGGCGGGTTCCTTCCTTCAGGTCTCCTAGAATCCGAGCTTCTAGAACCAAAGTTTCCTTTTTTTCTGTTGGGACTATTGCTTCGCCAACTAGGAGGTCTTTTTGTTTGCTCTTTGATGTCAACTGCTTCTTCTACTCGGATGTGGGCTTCAGCCCTTTCAAGTGCTTCTTCAAGGGTTTTAGGCTGGCATTTATTGAAGTCTCTTGTAAGATTTTTGGAGGTGATGGCATTCATGAACCCTGCCACCCTCATCTTTTTATCAGCACCTACATAGGTTAGCCCTTCCTTCTTGTACCTTTCAATGAAGTCTCTAAGACTTTCATCATCATGTTGCTTTATCTAGAAGATTATTGTGGTATCCTTGACATACCTCCGTTGTTGTGAAAAGTTGGCTAGAAAACCTTTGCTGAGATCATTAAAGATTCGAATGCTTCGTTTAGGAAGGTCATTCAACCATATCCGTGCAGACCCTACGAGGGTTTGCATGAACATTAGACAACACTCGGGGTTGGACCAATTTTCAATTCTTGCCGCTCCGGTGAATATTTGGAGGTGGTCTTCTGGATCCTTGGTTCCGTCATAGGTTCTTATGTGTGATGGCATCTTTATCTGGGTTTGGAAGTCATAATCGGCAATTTGTTGGGAAAAACAAGACAAATTGTTGGGCTTGTAAGTTTTTGTTGAGGTCTTCTTCCACTCTTGAAGCCGGGTTACTATTCGAGGTTCCTTGGTGGGTGGCCAACACTTGGTTGATGAAGTGTTGCCAAGGAAATTGTACCATCATTTGTGGCATTAGGTGAAAATCTTGAAGGCTTTCTTGTGTCGTTACGTAATTTATTCCCATGGGAGCACTCATGTCTGCACTTCGAGCCATGGGTAAGACGACCAAAGCATGTTCCCATGAAGTGGACACAGATGGGGGAATGCTTCAAGCCGGTGACTGCAAAGGTTGGTCAAGAGTGGTTTCATTCCCTATAGGTGCACCAGTTGCAAAAAGTTGGTAGGCAGGCAAAGGAAAAGCAATCGGATCTGGCCTCCCAATAGCATAAGGGCTTGGGTTGAGTGGAAGGTAACTAGGACCAACTTCAAAGCGAGATGTAGTTGATTGTGAACGGCTCATAAAAGGTGGGGGGTGGTCCTGGTGACAACGAAGGTTCAGACTCATCATAGTCTAACCTTATTCTTACCCCCTTCTCCCTTTCTTTGCTCACATGCTGGTTGAGAAAGGATCTCAATTGTAGAAAGTTTCTGGCTACTCCTTCGGGTGTTAGATCTATGCGTTTCGGTGTACTTGTAACACCGATTTGGGGAAAGAAAACTCTTGAGTGGGAAGGGGTTGATGTTTGAAAAGAGGAGAACTCTGGGAATATAATCCCCGTTGGAGTGCCTCCTGGAGTAGAGAAAGGTGTAGACATAGCTGGTGATGTTTGACCAGTATTTGGTGTTGAAGTAGTGACACGAGGCACTTAATTCACCTCGCCAGGAGATTCACTATCAGGCATGGAGAACTTTGGAAAGTTGGAGCTACACTATTGGTCTTCGAGATGGATTTAGCGGGGTAGCCCCATGGTGGGCGCCAACTTATTGCTACAACCAATATGAGACCAAAGGTAGTGACAGGACCTACTAGGTTAAATGGTTCAAAGGTTTCAGTTAGCCTAACGCAGGTCGTGGGCTCCCCCCACGTTTGCAGTATGTGGAGTTGGATCAAGTTGTTGTTATTGTTCTTGAATCCTGGATTGAAGGATCTTCAACCCAGAATATTTATGTATTTATTTATTTATTTGAAGTTTGATGTGAAGAATAGATCATGCAAAGTGCATAATCTAGAGAGAGAGAAGAGAGTGTGGAGTGTAACATCTGAGTCAAGGTAATATGTCATTTATAGAAGAACTGATCCTCTATAAGAAGAAACCTTTGACCTTTGATCCGTGACTGCAGTGGGGACTTGCCCATTTTTGGTTAATGGAAGGCTTTTGACCTTCGGATAATAGAGTGTGTTCTCCCACATGCGCCGAATGCTGCTGGGTGGGAGAGTCCAAACGTAAAGCGTGATGTGACTGATCACTGTTTCATTTCTTTCGCTGCTTATGAAAGCTACTCACTTTCGAACCCTTTTGGCTTTCAACCTTTTAAGCTATGTTGTACTCTGACCAGTTTATTAAGCTTTGAGCTACCCACGTCATCCGTTATAGATGATGAGCGGGTGAGATATGTACAGGAGAAGGGTAACAAATACTGGGAAACAGCGATGCGGGTTGAGCTGGAATCTATTGAGAAAAATAAATCATGGTTTTTAACTGAGATACCAGCAAAACATAAACCTATCGGTCTTAAATGGGTTTATAAAGTGAATCAAAATGCAGCCGGAAATATTGTCAAGTACCAAGCTAGATTGGTCACAAAAGGTTATGTTCAGAAACATGTAATAGATTTTGATGAAATATATGCACCAATGGCTCGAATGGAAACGGTACGTTTACTACTCGTTATTGTAACCCGGGAGGGGTAGCAAGCTCATCCCTTAGATGTAAAATCGGCGCTTTTACACAGTGATCTAAAGGAAGAAGTGTATATTAGTCACCCTAATGGTTTCGTTAGAAAAGGTCAAGAAAATAAAGTATTTTGGTTGGTTAAGGTATTGTACGGTCTTTGTCAAGCCCTCGAGCTTGGAATGTCACACCCCCAAAATCCACCATGCGGAGTATCACCGCTTGGAGGCATGACATAACCAGGATCAAGCCACCAATCATATTGAACAAAGTATTTAAGATAGATAAAATCCAACCACACAATATAATTGGTGATCAAAAGCTAGTTTACCAAGTTCAAATTAACAGCGGAAGCATTAAAGGTAAAACCAAAACATAAGTTTAATAAGTTCATAAAGTTCAAATGTTAAGCACGGAACATAACAGTCCATATCCCACAACGACCTCCTCCTCGTGTAAACTCCATAAGCATCTAACGACCTGTAAGGCATGTAACAACGAGTCAACAACAAAGTTGAGTGAGTTCACAGTTGGTTGTTTAGTTTTAAGTTGTTTCCGAAAACATGGTTTGTCTTTGCTGGATTACTTGCCGTGGGGGTTACCCCATAGTTGAAAATATGATTAACCAGTTCCTTCTTTATTACCCAAACCATATCCATAATCAGTGGGGGCTTCCCCATGTGAACCACTAGACCGTTACCATATCGACTACTAACGAAATTAAGTTGTGCCCTACGTCAATGTCTATCATCATTGACAGTTTACCATAGTCCATTAGTACACGCCCGTCCGACTGGCACGGTGTGAGGTTTGTTAAACCTAATAACGCTATTAACTAATGACCCGCTCACCATCGGCCTCGGGGATTAAGTCGATATAAAATGAGGGACTTTATGATAGAGTTTTTGTCTAGTAAGTTTTAAGGTTGTTGTCCTACCCAAGGAGGACGAACGTACGTATTCTACCCAAGGAGAATACGCAGGATTAATATTGGCATCCTACCTACGGAGGATGGCGGTACATATCCTACCCAAGGAGGATATGCAGGTTCCGTTTTAGTTCTTTAACCCATTCCCAAACCACCGGGAATCCCATGCCTTAGAAAGAGTGTGAACTCACCTTGGTTTGCTCGGTTAGATTAGCTACTCTAATAATCAGAAATCAAGCACGTCCTAATAAAGTACAGATAACAATCAATTTCTCGTGCATGCATAACACGTATCCTACGTACGGTTTATCTACTCATTACTTCTATCACATACCACACAATTCAAATATCACACTCTGACTTTTGTGGAAAGATCATAGTTAAAAATACACTTGTAACACATGTTAGAAAATAATTTTCTATGTGTTGGAGTTTTTAGAAAATTTTGCCAGAGTCTCCCTTGTAAATGGAGGCGACCATGCTAATAAGCATATCATTTTCTTTTCCGAAAATCATTCAACAATCAACAACAATTTACCAAGAGCAAACTATTTCATTTACAAACTAACATGAACTTGATGTTTCATAAAAACGCGTAGTAACTTGGCAAGGCGTTTAGTGGGTTTAGTTACCCTCCAAAGTGTGTTTACTTTTGTTAAAATCTCATTCTCGGGGTTTTTGGATGTTCACAACTTGTGAACAAATTTTACAAAAATATTTATTTACCACATTTTCATGTGTCACTAGTATTCATATACTTACTTTATTTCCAAAAGTAGTGTAAGGATCATGATCTTTCAAAAACCGTCTTTTAAACTTGGTTTATTTAGGAAAATCATTCACAAGTTTTAGATCTACAAGACTACTAGATCACTAGGTTTGTTATTTTACAAGAAATCATTTTAGGTCCAAGTTCATGTCCAAATATGTAGGTGATTACTTTATGCAACCACGTAATCACCACTTATCTTGTTAAATCATGTTTTTAATCATGATCTATCAAGTTTCATATAATGATCAACATCATATTTCTAGTAATCAACAAGCAAGCATCAACATATACCAAACAACTTCATACTAACATTATTTCTTCATGTATCATCTTATTTAAGCTTATGTTTCAAGTTTGAGTGTAAGATCTTATAGTGTTCATATGTTTTCTTCATAATGAATCTTTTAATCACCATAAACATGAAGTAAATAAGGATTAACAAGAAGCTTACAACTAGCTTAAAGCTAGGGAAGATCAATGGAGAAAAATGAGTGGATAAAAGCTTGTGGTAGAGATCCTTGATGATCCATGAGTTCCACACTTCGTTATTCACCTTGATACACCTTGTAGTGACCTTGGAAAGCTTGAACAAAAATTGAAAACAATGGTTGTAGTGGAAGGGGGTTTCAGCCGAGCTTTAATGGGGAAGGGAAGAAGAAATGTTGAAGTGAAGATGGAGAAGTCTAGTGTTCTTATATCCAATGTGATCATTATCCAAAGGTTAACATGTCTAGGAAGTACAAGACATAATCTACATAATCCCATTATGAAGATTTAGGAGATATGGAGAAGATTTAAATTGATCTTGATGTGGGGCCATGATGAACCAAAAATCAGCCAAAGGGGGGGGGGGGGTTAAGTGTAATATTTGATGGGTAAATAAGTTAATTAGTGGAAGTTGGACGCTATGTCTACTTTATAAGTGTTTAATGCTTTATGTAGGGTGTTAGTGTGCTCGGGAACCATAACTAGCTCAGAAAAAGTGAAACAATGTTTTCAACAATATTTTAGTGTTTCGGATAATGTCCGGTTGTTCGGTTAGATATCGTTCCGTTAAAATGCTAAGTTATACCGTTTAGTGTCTTTTATATATCTTTTTTGTAACAATTTTAATTCCCAACACTTAGGAAAGCATACAGGCGTATTTAGTCAATTTTCTGCACAAGACTAGTATGTTAAAAAGCACATGTAAGTATGACGCAGTAATCAGAAAGCAATTAAGTAATTCGGCACAGACATCAAGCACTTTAATTAACATTAATTAATCGTACGGATACATGTAATTATGAGGGTTGTCACATTCTCCCCCTGTTAAGAAAATTTCGTCCCGAAATTTAGCACGTGGTTACTGAGGAAGCTAGTTGAGTTGCGTGGTTTTCCTGGGGTGTCACATCATCCCCCCGTTGGTTTGGAATTTTGTCCCGAAATTCTGCAGTAGCCTCAGCCTCAGTAGTGGTTGCATTTTTCTTAAACAACTGGGGATACTTGAGTTTCATTTGGTCTTCTCGTTCCCAGGTATACTCTGGGCCACGACGGGAGTTCCAACGAACTCGAACAAGGGGTATTCTGGTACACTTGAGAATCTTAACGTCTCGGTCTGTGATTTCAACTGGTTCCTCGACGAATCGCAACTGGTCGTCGATTGTGAGCTCCTTTAAGGGAACTATGAGGGTCTCATCTAACAGCCACTTCTTCAAATTCGACACATGGAAAACATTGTGAACTCCGCTGAGTTCTTCAGGTAGATTCAACTTGTAAGCGACCTTGCCAATTTTCTCAATGATTTCGAACGGTCCGACATAGCGCGGATTGAGTTTGCCTCGTTTGCCGAAACGAACTACACCTTTCCAAGGTGAGACTTTGAGTAGCACTCGATCCCCAACCTGGAACTCGAGTGGTTTCCTTCGCTTATCAGCATAGCTTTTCTGACGGTCACGAGCTGCCGCCATTCGTTGTCGTATCTGAGCAATCCTTTCGATTGTATCCACTACAATTTCTGGGCGTGTGATTTGACTGTCGCCAACCTCTGCCCAACAAAGAGGTAATCGGCACTTCCGTCCGTACAATGCCTCGAACGGAGCGGCCTGGATAATGGTGTGGTAACTGTTGTTATACGAAAACTCCACTAACGGGAGATGTTTTTCCCAGTCATTACCGAAGTCGATTACACATGCCCTAAGCATGTCTTCATGGGTTTGGATGGTGCGTTCAGATTGCCCATCCGTCTATGGATGATATGTCGTGCTCATGTCTAATCGAGAGTCAAAGGACTTGTGCATAGCTTGCCATAATTCAGATGTGAAACGTGAGTCACGATCAGAAATGATGGAGGTTGGCACTCCGTGCCTTGATACTACTTCCTTTAGGTAGACGTCTGCTAGAGTAGAAAACTTATCTGTTTCCTTGATAGCCAAGAAGTGTGCAGACTTAGTCAGTCGATCCACGATCACCCAAATGGCATCATTTCCGCGTTGAGATCTAGGCAGCCCAGTAATGAAATCCATGGAAATTTGCTCCCATTTCCATTTAGGTATCTCTGGTTGTTGAAGTAGGCCTGATGGTTTCTGGTACTCGACCTTGACCCTAGCACAAGTCAAGCATTTACTGACGTAGGTTGCTATGTTGGCTTTCATGCTAGGCCACCAGTATGTAGTCTTTTGGTCGTGGTACATCTTATCCGAACCAGGATGTACTGAATAACGAGACTTATGCGCTTCATCCATCACAAGCTCGCGTAAGTTTCCATAAAGTGGAACCCAGATGCGCCCGTTTACATAGTAGGCGCCATCTTCCTTTTGTTCTAACCGTTTCCTTGATCCTCGTAGGGACTCAGCCCTGATGTTCTCTGCTTTCAATGCTTCGACCTGAGCATCTCGTATCTGGGTAGGAAGACTAGATTGGATGGTAAGTTGTAACGCTCGCACACGTTTAGGTGTAGTATCCTTTCGACTGAGGGCGTCGGCCATAACATTGGCCTTGCCCGGATGGTATTTGATCGCACACTCGTAATCATTCAAAAGCTCGACCCATCGGCGTTGTCACATGTTTAACTCCTTTTGCTTGAAGATATGCTCGAGACTCCTGTGATCGGGGTAAATGGTGCACTTGGTACCGTATAGGTAATGTCTCCATATCTTAAGTGCGAAAACAACTGCTCCCAATTCCAACTCATGCGTAGTGTAGTTCCTTTCGTGAACTTTAAGTTGGCGCGATGCGTAGGCAATGACCTTGTCACGTTGCATCAACACGCAACCAAGTCCTTGGATGGAAGCGTCGCAATAAACCACAAAATCATTTGTGCCTTCTGGCAGTGAGAGGATAGGCGCTCTACAAAGTCTATCCTTTAAGTGCTAAAATGTAGACTCCTGTGCATCACCCCAATCATAGGTGACACCCTTCTGAGTCAGTGAAGTGAGAGGTTGCGCAATCCTTGAGAAATCCTTGATGAATCTTCTGTAATATCCTGCCAAACCCAAGAATTGGCGGATTTCTGTTGGTGTACGGGGTGCAGGCCAGTTCTTGATCGAGTCAACCTTGGATGGATCAACATGAATCCCATCCTTGTTTACCACACGGCCTAGAAAGTGGACTTCGCGAAGCCAGAAGTCACATTTCGAAAATTTGGCATACAACTGCTCTGTTCAAAGGAGTTCCAAAATAAGTCTCAGGTGTCGTTCGTGTTCTTCCTAACTCTTAGAATAGATCAGGATGTCGTCGATGAATACAATAACGAACTTATCCAGGTAAGGCTTGCACACTCTGTTCATGAGATCCATGAAGACTGCAGGTGCATTCATCAATCCAAAAGGCATAACCAGAAACTCGTAATGCCCATACCGAGTCCTGAATGCTGTTTTAGAGATATCCTCATCTCGGACTCTCAGTTGATGGTAACCTGACCTTAGGTCAATCTTGGAATAGAAACTCGACCCTTGCAACTGGTCGAATAAGTCATCAATGCGTGGAAGAGGATAACGATTCTTCACGGTCACCTTGTTGAGTTCGCGGTAGTCAATACACATTCTGAAGGTACCGCCTTTCTTCTTCACGAATAACACTGGAGCTCCCCAAGGCGAAGAGCTAGGACGTATGAAACCCTTTTCCAAGAGTTCTTGTAGTTGCGTGGACAGTTCTTCAAGTTCTGATGGAGCTAGACGATAAGGTGCTCGAGCTATGGGCGCTGCTCCAGGAGCTAGCTCGATTTGAAACTCGACTTGTCGATGAGGCGGAAGACCAAGTAATTCCTCAGGAAATACCTCAGGAAAGTCGCGCACAATAGGAATGTCTTCTATCTTCTTTTCTCCCAAGGATGTATCAGAAACGAGGGCTATGATAGCAGTGTGGCCCTTTCACAAACACTTATGGGCCTTAAGGAAAGAGATGATGCCCACAACAGCACCACTCTTGTCACCATGAATCACGAGGGGTTCTTTACCAGAACGAGGAATACGGACGATTTTCTCCTTGCAAATAATCTCCGCTTGATGTTGAGATAGCCAATCCATCCCAATAACGACGTCGAAACTACCAAGTACAATAGGAATAAGATCGATAGAGAAGGTCTGACCAGCTAAGACGAGGTTACAACCTTTAACTATGTGTGTGGCTTCAAGACTTTTACCGTTTGCTAGTTCTACCGTGTGTTTGGTGTTCAAAAGTGTTGGAGTGCGCTTAAGCATTTGGCTAGCTTTTAAGGACACATAACTAGTATCGGCACCTGAATCAAATAAAACAGTAACAAAAAAGTCGTCCAGAAGGAACTTACCCATCACAACGTTGGGATCGTTCCTTGCATCACCCTGACCCAGCACGAAAACACGTCCCCTGGCACTATTGCCATTATTGTTACCCCCGTTGTTGCCTCTATTGTTGCCTCCATTGTTGTTCCCGTTTCCTTGGTTGTTGTTGTTCTGATTCAGGTTCAGCTGAGGACAGTTCCTCTTAAAGTGGTCTTCAGCGCCACACTGAAAGCATCCTTTATTGCCCTGCTGTTGCTGCTGCTGGTGGTTCTGTGGAGCTTGTTGTTGTTGTTGGCGATTCTGATTTGCTGGTCGTGCGCCCCTGCAATCCTTTTCTTCATGACCAAACTTGTTACACCTCAAACAACGACCCTTGTGGCACTGCCCGTTATGATGCTTGTTGCACCGGTTGCACTTGGGGTGGTTCCCTCGGTATCCACCCTGTCCTTGGCTACCAGAAGATTGCTGACCAAGACTCTGGTAGTCATCAGTCTTTCGCTGCTGGGACTGAGACTGAACTGAAGTAGAACCCTTGCCCGAATTTCCATCCCACTTGCGCTTGTTATCACTGGGAGCATCAGTAGTAGTAGCGCTAATACGCTTGGGCAGCTTGTTCTGCTCAACTGCCTGATCAGTGAGACGATGAGCCAACTGGATGATTTGCTGAATGGTACCGAGATTAGCTGAGGTCACGTGGCTTTGAATTTCTGGCACCAAACCCTTAAGGTACAACTCGACACGCTTGATAGGAGGATCCACCATAGTGGGACACAAGATAGCTAATTCGTTTGATCTCTTTGTGTATGCCTCGATTTCAGACCCCGCCATCTTCAAATTGAAAAATTCCACCTCTAGTTTGTGGATGTCGTCACGACTACAGTACTCTTCTTTGATCAGTTCTTTGAAGTCATTCCATGGGGTGGCATTAGCAACCGCCAACCCTAGCAGTTGAACAAGTGCTTTCCACCAGGTTAGCGCAGCACCTTCGAGTGTTCCAGTAGCAAATTTCACCCTACGATCTTCCGGGCATTCACACATCTCAAAAACAGACTCCATCTTCTCGAACCAGTGGAGAAGGCCTACAGCTCCTTCTGTGCCACTGAAAGTACTAGGTCGGCAATCCATGAATGTTTTGAACGTACATACGGGAGGTTGAGCATGCTGACCTGTCACGCGAGAACGAAAAGACAAGATTAAACACGGGAGTTGGTTCGCGAGAGTAGGATCAAATCATCCTAGGATAGGTCGAAATAGCAGGTTATACCTCCTGCTGGAACTGCTGCGAGTGCCTCAGCAACTCGTTCGTTGATTAGAGCCGTCAGCTGGGCTTGAGTCAAGTTCAGGCGTCCACTCATGATCTTCAGATCGAAGGAAACACAAGTAAGAAGGGTGTCGCGAAAGTGCGTAAGTGTGGAGTGACAGAAGAGAGCAAACACACAGGGTTTCAAGCAATAGTTGTTACGCTAACTAAGCATACCATGATCAAAAGCGCTACTTAAACTAGCGGGCAGGTAATTCAAACATAAACCATATTACCTATAGCGTTGAGTCTTGCACGTGGAGCGAAGCGTCGTTGTGGATCGTTGAGCACTGTACAGGTTATAGTCTGGTTTTATCAAAAAGCTTTTCCCTTTTTAAAACCAAGTTCACTATAACCAATGGCTCTGATACCAATCTGTCGCACCCCCAAAATCCACCATGCGGAGTATCACCGCTTGGAGGCATGACATGACCAGGATCAAGCCACCAATCATATTGAACAAAGTATTTAAGATAGATAAGAATCCAACCACATAATATAATTGGTGATCAAAAGCTAGTTTACCAAGTTCAAATTAAACAGCGGAAGCATTAAAGGTAAAACCAAAACATAAGTTTAATAAGTTCATAAAGTTCAAATGTTAAGCACGGAACATAAGAGTCCATATCCCACAACGACCTCCTCCTCGTGCAAACTCCATAAGCATCTAACGACCTGTAAGGCATGTAACAACGAGTCAACAACAAAGTTGAGTGAGTTCACAGTTGGTTGTTTAGTTTTAAGTTGTTTTCGAAAACATGGTTTGTCTTAGCTGGCTTACTTTCCGTGGGGGTTACCCCATAGTTGAAAATATGATTAACCAGTTCCTTCTTTATTACCCAACCCATATCCATAATCAGTGGGGGCTTCCCCATGTGAACCACTAGACCGTTACCATATCAACTACTAACGAAATTAAGTTGTGCCCTACGCCAATGTCTATCATCATTGACAGTTTGCCATAGTCCATTAGTACACGCCCGTCCGACTGGCACGGTGTGAGGTTTGGTAAACCTAATAGCGCTATTAACTAATGACCCGCTCGCCATCGGCCTTGGCGATTAAGTCGATATAAAATGAGGGACTTAATGATAGAGTTTTTGTCTAGTAAGTTTTAAGGTTGTTGTCCTACCCAAGGAGGACGAACGTACGTATTCTACCCAAGGAGAATACGCAGGATTAATATTGGCATCCTACCTACGGAGGATGGCGGTACATATCCTACCCAAGGAGGATATGCAGGTTCTGTTTTAGTTCTTTAACCCATTCCCAAACCACCGGGAATCCCATGCCTTAGAAAGAGTGTGAACTCACCTTGGTTTGCTCGGTTAGATTAGTTACTCTAATAATCAGAAATCAAGCACGTCCTAATAAAGTATAGATAACAATCAATTTCTCGTGCATGCATAACACGTATCCTACGTACGGTTTATCTACTCATTACTTCTATCACATACCACACAATTCAAATATCACACTCTGACTTTTGTGGAAAGATCATAGTTAAAAATACACTTGTAACACATGTTAGAAAATAATTTTCTATGTGTTGGACTTTTTAGAAAATTTCGCCAGAGTCTCCCTTGTAAATGGAGGCGACCATGCTAATAAGCATATCATTTTCTTTTCCGAAAACCATTCAACAATCAACAACAATTTACCAAGGGCAAACTATTCCATTTACAAACCAACATGAACTTGATGTTTCATAAAAACGCGTAATAACTTGGTAAGGCGTTTAGTGGGTTTAGTTACCCTCCAAAGTGTGTTTACTTTTGTTAAAATCTCCTTCTCGGGGTTTTTGGATGTTCACAACTTGTGAACATATTTTACAAAAATATTTATTTACAACATTTTCATGTGTCACTAGTATTCATATACTTACTTTATTTCCAAAAGTAGTGTAAGGATCATGATCTTTCAAAAACCGTCTTTTAAACTTGGTTTATTTAGGAAAATCATTCACAAGTTTTAGATCTACAAACTACTAGATCACTAGGTTTGTTATTTCACAAGAAATCATTTTAGGTCCAAGTTCATGTCCAAATATGTAGGTGATTACTTTATGCAACCACGTAATCACCACTTATCTTGTTAAATCATGTTTTTAATCATGATCTATCAAGTTTCATATAATGATCAACATCATATTTCAAGTAATCAACAAGCAAGCATCAACATATACCAAACAACTTCATACTAACATTATTTCTTCATGTATCATCTTATTTAAGCTTATGTTTCAAGTTTGAGTGTAAGATCTTATAGTGTTCATATGTTTTCTTCATAATGAATCTTTTAACTACCATAAACATGAAGTAAATAAGGATTAACAAGAAGCTTACAACTAGCTTAAAGCTAGGGAAGGTCAATGGAGAAAAATGAGTGGATAAAAGCTTGTGGTAGAGGTCCTTGATGATCCGTGAGTTCCACACTTCGTTATTCACCTTGATACACCTTGTAGTGACCTTGGAAAGCTTGAACAAAAATTGAAAACAATGGTTGTAGTGGAAGGGGGTTTCGGCCGAGCTTTAATGGGGAAGGGAAGAAGAAATGTTGAAGTGAAGATGGAGATGTCTAGTGTTCTTATAGCCAATGTGTTCATTATCCAAAGGTTAACATGTCTAGGAAGTACAAGACATAATCTACATAATCCCAATGTGAAGATTTAGGAGATATGGAGAAGATTTAAATTGATCTTGATGTGGGGCCATGATGAACCGAAAATCAGCCAAAAGGGGGGGGGGGGGGTTAAGTGTAATATTTGATGGGTAAATAAGTTAATTAGTGGAAGTTGGATGCTATGTCTAGTGTTTAAGTGTTTAATGCTTTATGTAGGGTGTTAGTGTGCTCGGGATCCATAACTAGCTCAGAAAAAGTGAAACAATGTTTTCAACAATATTTTAGTCTTCCGGGTAATGTCCGGTTGTTCGGTTAGATATCGTTCCGTTAAAATGCTAAGTTATACCGTTTAGTGTCTTTTATATATATTTTTGTAACACTTTTAATTCCCGACACTTAGGAAAGTATACAGGACCATTTAGTCAATTTTCTGCACAAGACTAGTATGTTAAAAAGCACATGTAAGTATGACGCAGTAATCAGAAAGCAATTAAGTAATTCGGCACAGACATCAAGCAGTTTAATTAACATTAATTAATCGTACGGATACATGTAATTATGAGGGTTGTCACATGGAATCTCAAACTCGATGGGACGTTAAAATCTCTAATTTTACTTGTTGTCTTAAAGAGCAAGCAATTTATATGAAGAACGAGAAAATTAGTTTAATTATTACTAGAGTTTATGTTGATGATCTCATAGTTATGAGTCCACAGATCAAGAAAATCAAAGACTTCAAAAGGCAATTGGAGATGCAGTTTGAGATGAGTGATTTGAGGATGTTATGGTATTATTTGGGTATTGAGGTGGTATAAGATGACTAAAGATTTCAATTAAACATGAAGCTTATGCTAAGAAGATCTTAACCGAATTAGGTATGCTAAATTGTAATCCAACAAAGTGCCCATTGAAACAAGGGATGAAGCTGACTAAAGACGAAGATAAAAAACAACCCATCTACTCCAATCTATATTACAATATTTAGATCAAGATGTAATCCAAGAAAAACATGTTCTCTTTGATGATGTTCGCCGTTTTTTAACTGAATTTGTTTATTGGTGAAAGTCTTCTCGTTTCGGGCCTTCCAAATCTCCCAAACCGTCCCCATTAAAACTACACCAATTATATAAAATCAATTAGTTGTTTCTTTGAATTATGCATGAAAAATATGAATCGAGTCTCTTCTAAATCTTCGAATTCTCTCAAGTTTCTCTCTATTTTCTTTGGACGATGATTCTGTTTGAATCAAAGGTTTATATCAGAGAACAGTAGCTCTCATACTCCAGTTGTGTTGGTTGATGATTGCGCATTAGGTTCCATGGTCATTGACACTGATGACGGGGGTAGCCCAAGACCAAATATAAATGACTTAAATACGTGAATGCTCAAAAGGCAAAAGGGTTCAAAGGTTAAAAACCTGGGGAGTTGAGATAAAGCAATGCAGGAATAGTAAAAGGTCACGTCTCTGGATTGCTTCACCAACTCACCAGCCGCAAAAGCAACGCAGGTCCACAAAGCACACTCTTTTATCCGCGGGTCAAAAGGCTTCAACCCCTGAAAGGGTAAGTCCCCCACTGCAAGCATGGTCACTAGTCAAATACATTCCTCTTTGAGTGATGTCTCCTCCTATAAATTAGACACTTCATTTACTAAGCAGGACATTCCGATCAGCACTGATTCTTGGAGAATCTCTGATCATTGCTCTCGAGTACTTGCTCCATGCAAGTTACTTTCTTTCACATTCAGCACACACATTCCTTTTGCTTGTACATCCGAATCTGAACACACTTCAGAGGAGGATCTTTAACAAACAACAAAACAAATCTAGTGAACCTCTCTCCACGTCTTGCAAACGTGGGGGGACCCCACGACCTGCGTTAGGCAAATTTGAACCCTTCAACCCTTTTGCCTAACCAGCCCAGCTACTATCCTTGGTCTATTATTTGTTGCATCAACAAGTTGGCGCCCACCGTGGGGCTACGCCACTATTTTTCCTCAAAAGACCTAGTAGTGTAGCTCCTTTCTCTTGAAACTAACATGTCAGAAAGTGGATCCCCGGGATAAGTAAATCAGGTTCCGAACACCTCCACCCCAGGTACTAGCCAAACTCATGTGGCTATACCAACTTCTTTCTCAACTCCGGGAAGCACTCCCGAGTTTCTCACTTTCAACACTCCAGCTCCGTCCAGATCCGGAGTCCCTTCCCCTAATGTTGGTGTCTCTGGCACC
This sequence comes from Helianthus tuberosus, assembly GCA_030545235.1. Taxonomy (NCBI): domain Eukaryota; kingdom Viridiplantae; phylum Streptophyta; class Magnoliopsida; order Asterales; family Asteraceae; genus Helianthus; species Helianthus tuberosus. The sequence continues at coordinate 26,321 of JARYGA010005248.1, read as the reverse complement.
CCATCACGTGTTGAACTTACCCCTGAGGGGGTTGCCAACAATTTCCTGGAGTTGAGATCTCTCCTCAACCAATATGTGAGTAGGGAAAGGGACAGGGGAGTGAGGATTCACTTAGACTATGATGAGCCAGAACCAACACTATCTCCTGGACCTCCTATCCCTCCTTTTGCATCTAGGGATGAGGCTGGTCCCAGTAATCCTCCAAACTCTAACCCGTATCTGTCCGCAAGGCCGAATCCTACAGCATATCCTCTCTTCTCGTCCCAACCAGCTACAAGTGGTGCTCCTCTGGGCCATGAGCTGACCCTTGACCAACTCCTACAGTCCCTAGTGACAAGCCTTCAACCCTCAACAACAACTTCATGGGAACAAGCTTTGTCCGTGCTCCCCTTGGCACGAAGTGCTGTAATGAGCACCCCTTTGGGAGTTAGTTGCCCAGTTTCACCCGGAAGCCTTCAAGGCTTCAACCTTATGCCCCAGATGATGGCCCAGATGATGGCGAACTTCCCATGGTAGCACTTTATCAATCAGGTGCGGGCCACTCAAGGGAACAATATCAATGGCAACAACACGGGTGCAAGGGCTGAAGAAGAGTTGACCAAACCTTACAAGCCGAGCAACCTCTCATGCTTTTCACAGCAAATAGCCGATTATGATTTTCAAACGAAGATCAAGATGCCATCCCACATCAAAACGTATGATGGGACTGAAGATCCTGAGGACCATCTTCAGATCTTCACTGGTGCAGCAAGGATTGAAAAATGGTCAAACGCTGAATGTTGCCTAATGTTCATGCAAACCCTTGTCGGATCAGCCAGAATCTGGTTCAATGATTTACTTGCCCGAAGCGTTCGAAGCTTCGATGACCTCAGCAAGGGATTCCTGGCCAATTTCTCCCAACAAAGGCGATACGTCAAAGATGCAACAGTGATCTTTCAGATAAAACAGCGAGATGATGAAAGTCTTCAAGAGTTTATAGAAAGATACAAGAAGGAAGGTCTAACATATGTAGGGGCAGACGAAAAAATGAGGGTGGCTGGTTTTATGAATGCCATTACCTCAAAATATCTCACAAGAGATTTCAACAAATCCCTGCCCAAGACCTTGGAAGAAGCTCTCGAAAGGGCTGAAGCCCATATCCGGGGAGAGGAGGCAGTAGATATTAAAGAGAAAAGGAAAAGAGGATCCAGTTGGCGGAGCAACAGCCCAGCCAGAAAAAGGGGGAACTTTAACTCCTATGACAGATGCCAAAAGGGTTCAGACCATCGAAGGCTCGAAGGTCGAAACCCTTCCGCCAGGGAGAAAGGCATAAGTTTCACACCCCTCACAAAGACTCCTCAAGAAATCCTTGCAACAGAAGAAGTCAAGAAGAACTTTCGGCCTCCTAGGCCTCTCCCCAAGAGCAGAAAAAACGAAAATTCCACACAATACTATGAATTTCATGAAGAAAAGGGACACCATACCAATGATTGCTTCCAACTTAAAAAGATGATCGAAGAAGCCGTCAAGTCCGGGGAACTTGCTCACTTAGTAAAGGGAGTAAGGGACAAAATGGCTGAAGGAAAGGGCAAAGAAGTTAATATGGTAGATTTTGATGGAAGGGTTCCACACAAAAGACAGCAGTTGGACGCTTGGGAGCTTCAGTGTGTTTGCTTCCCCCCAACTGAGAGGTACCCTCTTTCAAACCCTCTTGTGATTGAGGCTACTGTGGGAACAATGCAAACAAGTAAAGCATACATAGATACTGGTGCTGCCACGAAATCATGTTTGAAAAGTTCTTCAACCGTCTAAGCAATGAAGAATGTTCAAGGCTTCAACCCTCCGGAACCTCCATAAAAGGTATTGCCGATATACCCCTCAAGCCTTTAGGGCAATTGACACTTGATGTTCGTTTCAGCGAAGGTCAGAAGGAGAGAGTCCAACCACTCACCTTTGTGGTTATCAATATACCTTCAAACTACGATGTAATCATCGGGAGGCCAGGACAGTGTGCATTCTTTATGGTTGTGTCTGTTGGCCATGGCACTGTCAAATTTCCCACCGAGAAAGGAATAGCAACCCTTCAACCTTCTTAGGAGGCCTACATGATTGAAGGTGAAATCTCCAAAAGTGAGGAAGACAAGCAAAGGCTAATCATAAATCCCAAGTACCCAGAGTAGAAGATAAGGGTCAATCCAAGCCTTTCACAAGAAACCCTCTCGTATCTTGAAAAGTTGTTAACACATTACAGCGATGTCTTTGCTTGGTGCCCGGAAGATATGACAGGCATCCCTCGAAGCATCGCTGAACATGAGTTGAAAATACCACCCAATGTCAAGCCTGTCGTCCAAAAGAAACGAAGTCTAGCACCCGAAAGAAGCTTGGCTGCATGCCAAGAGGTTGAAAAGCTTGTGTCAGCCGGCATTCTCCGAGAAGTCAAGTATCAATCCTGGGTTGCAAACCCGGTGATGGTTCAAAAACTGGATAATTCTTGGAGAATGTGCATAGATTTCAAGGATCTTAACAAGGCTTGTCCTAAAGATTGTTACCCGTTACCAGAAATTGATCTCAAGGTCGACTCCCTTACCGGTTACCCGTTTAAATGTTTTCTCGATGCTTACAAAGGTTATCATCAAATCCTCATGAAAGAAGAGGATGAAGAAAAGACCGCCTTTCACACGGACAAAGGGATCTTTTTTTACCAAAAGATGCCTTTTGGCCTCAAGAACGCTGGAGCAACCTACCAACGCCTAGTTGACAAGGCCTTTGCAAGTCAAATTGGTAAAACATGGAGGCATATGTCGACGACTTGGTGATCAAAAGAAAAACGGAGTATCAAATGCTCGATGACATCCAAGAAACCTTCAAGAACCTAAGGAAGGTCAACATGAAACTCAACCCCGAGAAATGCTCATTTGGGTTTGAGGAAGGTAAATTTCTTGGGCATATTGTGGGAAAACAAAGCATTAAAGCCAATCCAAATAAGGTGAAAGCTGTTCTTGAAACCAAGCCACCGAGAAGCAAGAAGGAGGTTGAGAGCTTAAATGGGAAGCTTGCAGCCTTAAAGCGGTTTACCTCCAAGTTGGCTGAAAGGTCTTTACCCTTTTACAAAACGCTCAAGGGCTGCTCGGATAAGAAGGACTTCAAATGGACCGAGGAGGCTGAAGAAGCCTTCAACCAGATGAAACAACATCTAGCTTCCCTACCTGACATTGCAGCCCCCGAAACGGGAGAGTTAATCTCGGTGTACCTTTCAGTTGCTGAAGAGGCCATAAGCGTGGTCCTTAGCATTGAGCGAGACAAGGTTCAGCTACCCGTTTATTTCTTCAGCAAAACCCTAAAATTGGCTGAAACCAAATATCCTCCTCTTGAAAAACTTGCCCTAGCCCTAGTTCAAACAGCTAGAAGGCTTCGAAGGTATTTTCAAGCACACCCTATACAAGTGGTCACCGACCAACCTATTAAGAGTGTGCTTGAAAAACAAGAAAACTCGGGACGATTAGCCAAATGGGCAGTGGAACTAGGTGAGCATAACATCACCTACGTCCCAAGAAAAGCTATCAAAGCCCAAGTCTTGGCTGATTTCATTGTAGAAGTCCCAAAGCAAACAGTCACTGAAGTAAACACCGCTGCCACTGAACCCCCAGACCTTGAAGCCTGGAAACTTTTCACTGATGGGGCTTCAAGCGTTGAAGGGTCAGGGGCTGGGCTCATTTTGATTAACCCAGAAGGGTTAGAGTTCACGTATGCTCTCCGTTTTGATTTTCAGACCACCAACAACGAGGCTGAATACGAGGCACTGATCGCCGGCTTAAGACTGGCTAAAGAAATGAAGGTCCAAAAGCTTGAAGTGTTCACAGATTCGTTGCTGGTCTTGAGCCAAGTGAATGATAGCTACGTTGCAAAGGAGCCCAACATGAAAAGATGCAAAGAAAAATCCAAAGAGCTGATGAATACCTTCCAAACATGCAACATCAAGCAAATTCCCAGGTCCCAAAACAAGAAAGCGGATGCCTTGAGTAAGCTTGCATCTCACACTTTTGCCCACCTTACCAAGAAGGTGTTGGTAGAAGTGTTAAAGGCTCCATCAATCGATGAGTTGGAAGTTCAAGACGTAATCACTGAAGAAGATCCAAATTGGATGACTCCAATCAAGAAATTCCTTAAAAACGGTGAATTGCCTAGTGATCAAATAGAAGCTGAAAGGGTTAAGATCAAGGCAAGGTAGTATATACTACAAGGTGAAACCCTCTACAAAAAGGGTTATCTTGCACCCTTGCTAAGATGTGTTGGTCCCGAGCAAAGTCAGTATTTGATCAAAGAGATTCACGAAGGTATATGCGGAGCTCATTTCGGAGCTAGGACGGTGGTTTCCAAACTTATGAACCTTGGGTATTTTTGGCCCTCAATGCACCGGGATACCGCTGAGCAATTAAGGAAATGTGATGCCTGCCAAATTCATGCACCAATCCCAAAAAGTCCCAAGCATGACCTTGTCCTAATAACCTCAGTATGACCATTCTATAAATGGGGGATGGACATTGTCGGTCCATTTCCCCCAAGCAAAGGTGGAGTAAAATTCTTATTGGTGGCCATATATTATTTCACCAAATGGCCTGAGGTTAAACCACTTGCGAAAATCACGGGCAAACAGGTTATCGACTTTGTTTGGGAAAACATTATTTGCCGTTATGGATTACCGGGAGTACTTGTCACTGACAATGGAAAGCAATTTGCTGAGAAGCCTTTCAGCGTTTGGTGCAAAGAATACACAATCAATCAGGTTTTCAGCTCAGTAGCATACCCACAATCAAACGGTCAAGTTGAAAGGACGAATGGAAGCATAGTGGAGGGTATCAAAACCATATTGGGAAGGTACGAAAGCAACTGGCTCGAAGAATTGCCTAGTGTTCTATGGGCCATAAGAACAACCGAAAAAACAAGCCACAAAAGAACACCCTATGGGTTGGTATTTGATCTGAAGTCGTGATGTCAGCTGAAGTAGGAGTTGTAACACAACGAATTGTCAACATGGATCCCGAAATAAACCAAAAAGAGACCATGTTGAACTTACAACTCCTAGAGGAAGCACGCGACCAAGCTGCAATTCAAGAAGCCAAGTACAAGCAACGAATGGAAGCCTACTACAACAAGAGAGTCAAGAACGAACGTTTCAAGCCAGGAGACCTGGTCCTTAGAAACAATGAAGCTAGCAAAAAAGGGAATCAAGGAAAGCTTGGCCCAAAATGGGAAGGCCCGTATACCATCCTTGAAGCACATAAGGGTGGATCTTACAAGCTAGCAGACTCAGAGGGTAAAAGGCTTCCAAGGCATTGGAATGGAAAAACCTTGAAAAGGTTCCATGTCTAAACAGGAAAGATTGGTTTGTATTTCACAGGTTGTATTTCAAGAATGGCACTACGAACACCTTTTGTAAAAACAAGTATCTCTTGAATGAATGAAGTTGTTTTATCAAATTTGTCTTTCTATCCTAAGATCAGGTTGAGAACCTAGCAAAAAACTCCATGGCAAGGGCCATGTAAGGGGATGAGCTCCCAGGCCACATCGCTCAATAGGTTCAAGGGTTGAATGAACCTATATAAGGGGTGAGTTCCTAAATCAATACAACTCCATGAGACTTATCATTAAAAACAAAATTGTCTCATAGACGGGTTTGAACAGCCTACACCAAATGTTCCTTAAGCCTTAGAAGAATAATCAACAAACAGGCTTACGAAATCAAGCGAAAAAAAGAAAATAAATAGGATAGGTGCTATATCTTCTTGTTAAAAATACCAAGGCTAAGTGACTACAGCACTGAACCCTTTAAGATATAAAAAACATAAAGGCAACACAAACTTGACAAAGACAAAGCTACAAGAAAAAAGAAATAACTTAAGGAACAATGCAACAACTTGAACAAAAAGTTATAAAAACTCAAAGATACAAACCAAGCAAAGTCACAAATCCAAGAAGCCTTGAAGGCTTCAAGCTACATACATGACAACTCAAAACCTTAAAGGTTTCAACCTACATACAGGATAGCCAGAAAGCTTGAAGGCTTGAAGCCAAACAAGCAGCCTTAACAAAATAAGCACAAGTATAAAAAACACAATACAAAGCAAATGGTTAAATATAGTAACATAGCAAAGAAAGCCTTGAAAGACTTTCAACCATCCAAACATAAGTTAAGACAAGTCCTAGTGACTTGTAGGTTCAGAAATTGTTCAAACGGCCATACAGGCCTAAACACAACCACATAACCGAAACCTTAAGGGTTCCTGCAAAACTTAATATTGTGCAAAGTTAACATTACAAACCATAAATTGTTTTTTAAAGTGCTAAGAAAGCTACGAATATCCATCAAGCATCGAAAGGAGGCTTTGAAACTCCAGAACTTTCACCTTTGGCCTTCTTCGCTTTCTTTAACTTCTTAGTCTTTATACCACCATCACCACCTACCGCTGAAGCCTCCAAGCTTGCATCCTTCAAAGGATCAGGCCCTCCTGAAAAGGTGTCATCACTATCCCCAGAGTAAGATCGCTTCCTTGAAAGGGAACCCAGGACATCAGAACATACTTTTTCATTAAGGCCTTCCGGTTTTAACTCCTGCAAAACAGTAAAAGGCTTACCAAAACAAGTAGAAACTTGGCTAACATACGGGTAAGTCAGCCTCTCCATCTGTTCAACAAAACTCTTAAAGATCTCAGAAGCTTCAGGACGAAATAAGGGAGACTTTTCCAAAGGATGCCCATATTCATGTAACTTGTAGCTAGCAATAAGACCTTGATGTTTCCCCAAGTTAAGAAATTTAGTGTAAACTTCACCAAGAGCGGAGTTGAACTCATTGGAGTGAAGAAGGTAAGTCACAACTTGTTGGAAACCTTGCACAATCAACCATTGGTTATCCTTGGTAGCCCGGGCAACCAAACCCTTCAAGCCTTCCTTCTCCTCATCAAAGGCTTTCTGTTGGACAGACAAAGCCTCCCTATCTGCCTTTAGCTTCAACCGATCGGCTTCAAAGCTTTTCTTAAGATCACCCAACTCAATCTCATGCCTTCTGTTCAACTCACCAACCTTTTTGACCCAGGCCTCTTCCTTCTCAGCAAAACAACTTTTCTCTTTCTTCATCGCAGCCATCGAAGATTTCATTTTTTCTTTCTTCTTAGAAAACTCTTCATACTCATGCATCCTCTTCCGAAAACGAGCCACTCCTTGAGGAAGCATGGCAGCAAGGTTGCAAGTGCTCAAAATCATACGAGACAGCATCATGTCGTCATCCATCTCAGCAATGGTATCATGAACCGAAGGAGGAGCAACGTGGCTCAACACATCTTCGCAAACAACAGCATCCTTGAAACTATCATCAACCTTCACCGACCAACTAAGCACATACACCTCATCCAGATCAAACCCTTCAACGTCCCTACTCGAAGAACCTTGAACAGGAGTAGAGATAACCTTATGGGCCGGGGTCTTCTTGTTCCCATGAATAACCAACTTCTTTTCCTTCTCAACACCCACTTCAACACCTTGATCTCCAGAAGCTTCAATATCATCACTCAACTCCACTGGTTCAGTAGAAGTGGATTGAGGAGCAACCTTGAGTAAACGGCGAGTAGATCGACGGGTTGAAGCCTTGGGGGCAATAGGCTTAGAAAAACCCTTCACATTGGAGACACTAACATACCCAGTACCCTCAAACCTTTGCTCGGCACCTTTAACTACAACATTCTCATCAGGAATAACTGGAACATCTTCAAACGCAACATCAGAAGTATCGTCACTCTTGATGAAATCTAGGGCAGACATGACTGCAAATAAGAACAAAACAGAAAGCACATAAGTCATAAATTAAGGAAAACACAAAGGGAGTGAAGAAGAAAAAAGCATACACGTGCCATTCCTCATCAGAACCGGATCCCGATTGGCCTTTTCCCACACTTTACTAACCCCTAACAAGACTAGCAAATGTTCAGGAAAGGGACGAACCCTCGAAGGGCACTCCCGGATGGCTTTGAGAAAAGCGTCATTCAAATCGGATTTAGGGGGTTCCGGTTCATTGAGAACAGCATCCGGGTGCCTCCACACCATCTTGAAAGGGACAATAGAATCGGACACCCAGAAAAAACGATCCTTCCAGTTACCAAGGGTGGTAACCATGGAAGAAATAAGACAAGCATCAACCTTGGACGTTTCAAAGGTGAACCAATCACCGTTTTTGGCCAATCGGAAAAATCGGTGAAAAAACAAAAGTGAAGGATCATAACCAAGGGCACGGCATAAAACTTCGAAATGTAAAACCCTAGCCATGCCCTTTGGATGAATCTGACCAAAGGAGACTTGGTAATACTCCAATAAATTTAGAACAAAGAGGGAAAACGGATAACGGAGGTTCGAAAACTCAAAGTGAAAACAATAAAGAGAAATAAAACCAACCGGACATTTGTCAATCGGAACATCACAAGCAAGAGCAGTTGGTTTAAACTTGGTCCCAATACCATATTCCATACAAAACAATTCTACTTCTTCCTGGGTTAATCGAGAAAAGGATTTTGCCAAATCCTTACGAGCACCCATTTTGAAGAAAATAACAAGGAAATAGGAAAAAAAAAACTGGAACTAACCTGAAGACGGAAAGAAAAGGCAGAGGAGAACTTGAAGGCAAAGTGGAAAAATTATTGTAAATCTCCAAATAAAAAGGGATAATGATCAAAATAAAAATTATGATAGTTATTAAACCACTCCCTGAAACCGCCGACCTATAAACTGACCCACATCAATCAAATCAGTTGTCAGTTTTTTCAAATTTGAAAACCTTAACCGTTTCCAACCCTTCAAGCTTTAAACCCTTGAAGCCTTTGGGCAGTAACATACATGTATAAAAGTCAGAAGTCTTTGAGCTCATTCCCCAAAAACCTCTGACTTGGGGGGCTGATAACGGGGGTAGCCCAAGACCAAATATAAATGACTTAAATACGTGAATGCTCAAAAGGCAAAAGGGTTCAAAGGTTAAAAACCTGGGGAGTTGAGATAAAGCAATGTGGGAATAGTAAAAGGTCACGTCTCTGGATTGCTTCACCAACTCACCAGCCGCAAAAGCAACGCAGGTCCACGGAGCACATTCTTTTATCCGCAGGTCAAAAGGCTTTAACCCCTGAAAGGGTAAGTCCCCCACTGCAAGCATGGTCACTAGTCAAATACATTCCTCTTTGAGTGATGTCTCCTCCTATAAATTAGACACTTCATTTACTAAGCAGGACATTCCGATCAGCACTGATTCTTGGAGAATCTCTGATCATTGCTCTCGAGTACTTGCTCCATGCAAGTTACTTTCTTTCACATTCAACACACACATTCCTTTTGCTTGTACATCCGAATTCGAACACACTTCAGAGGAGGATCTTTAACAAACAACAAAACAAATCTAGTGAACCTCTCTCCACGTCTTGCAAACGTGGGGGGACCCCACAACCTGCGTTAGGCAAAGTTAAACCCTTCAACCCTTTTGCCTAACCAGCCCAGCTACTATCCTTGGTCTATTATTTGTTGCATCAACAGACACTAAGAATGTTTTTATCATGATCATCTCTTTAATTATTTTTGAAGCCTTTGTTAGACTTGGAAGTTATGATCTCCTGATGTTGGAAAAGAAAAGGAATGAAATCTTTTTGATCGTGTGTCATGTGAGAAGCATTGGTTGTCATTGTTATAGTAACATGATGACGTATTCGGAAAAAAAAGTTTTTGTTATCTGTTAAACAAAGTTGCAACACAATAAAAATAGAGAACTCTAGAGAAACCCTCTAAATAGTGTGTGGTTGGTCAAGAGATGGAACGTGGTAGAACCATAGAGTGATTCTAAAGGCCCTTTATAATAGACACTATAGTGTAACGCCAAAAATGTTTAGTTGGCAAATCACTGGGGGCTCGCTCAACGTTTTTGAAGGTCTAAGCGAACTATAAAGTCAGGGCCATTTTGAATTGGTATAAAGAAACCATTGGTGGCGATTGATTACCCCTACTTTCTCCCTTATTTCTCCCCGAATCACCATTCACGTCTGTTGCAGTAGCGAGGTTATGAGGATAAGAGAAGAGATGTGGGTTGCAAGAAAAAAAAAGGATCTAACCAGTAATTATTCAAGTTTTGGACCTAGACATTTTACCTAGATCCATTATTTTTTTACTTATTTGTTTGTTAATTTGAGGTAAAATAAGAAAAAAAAAATAGAAATTGGGACCCCTATTTTTTGGGGGCCTAAATCTTTGCTTGGTCTGCCAAGCCTATTGGGCCGGCATGTGTAAAGTGAACGATTTAGTCAATTCTTATATCTTTTTTCAATAATTCTAATTGAATGAATTTGGAGAATGTGAATCGAATTCCATATTAAATTAAAAGTTAGTATAAATTTGAATCAGCGGTTTCTTCTGATTCAAAGATAATATTTTGCTAAAAGAACCAATATATATGGTTGGTTATCACATGTTAATGTCTATGATTGTATTTTATTAAATTCAAAGTAATCACCATGTCTATCTGTACGCTCTCAAATCGGTTCATCAGTAGTTCACGATACGTATAAATATATACAGAAATTGATGCTAATTAACCTGGTACTTTTTATTCTCTCATTCTTATTCTAAATGATGATATGTTAAGTGACAGATGAAATTATCAATCTAATACTTTCAGAAACAAAAAATATTGTGTAACCCTCACAAGAGTTTTATCATATTTTCATATTTTACATTTCTTTTACTGGGTTTGTTCTCTTTCTTCCACCATGTTACTATATCTTCTTATACGACGAAAATGATGATAAGTCTTCAGTGATGGGTGTTGTGTAAAAGATTGTTGAAGAAGATTATGAAAAGATAGACGCCGAGGTTACATTGCTCCAAATAGTTATTGAATTTCTCCTTGGTTATCCGGTAACTGCTGATTGAAGAAAGGGTTGAAATTGTGGAACGATCACTGACCCACTGGTAGGTGATAACCAAAGAGGAATTCAGTAAGTATTCTGAGTAATTTACGTTTAATGAAGTAAAAGATATATATGAAGTTTATATTGTGGAATGTAATTTGGGCTTTACAATTAAGAGATCGCTGAAGGAAAATATGCTAAAAGTTGGGACTGGGTCTAAACATGTCCTGAGGGAGGCGAGAAGATCTTAACCAGCATGTGGCTTTATGGGTGGTAGGGTGGTGGTTTTTCATTGGTCGGTGATTTTAGGTTGCTTTTGATTGGTTCTTGTTTGCATAAATATAATTTTATATATTAAGTAACAAAAAAGTTATATCTTAAAAAAACATGTGTATTACACGAGTTGAATAAATATAATGTAATCGGTTAATACATACAGTCATCAAGATATGTATTTAAAAAATAAATTTTGATATACTATTTACTTATTATATCTTTTCTATTTATTATTATGTTGGAAACATGTGTATTACACTGGGTTAAACAAATGAAATATTAGATGGTTATTAGTAAACGATAAAACATAAAAGAAATAGTTAAGAAAGTAAACATAAATAAATAAGAAAGAAGCATGAAAATTATGATTATTAATTTTCTATTTCCCTCTTCTATTAAATATAATAATACTAAGTAATAATTTAACTAAATTTAATAATAAAAACAAATTTTATATACTTATCCTAATTATGATTCTACGAATACATTAAAAAAAACTTCTTCATGGAGAAGATGTAAATACAAAGAATATATATTATTATCAATATTAATATTAATTTAAAGTTGAAAAAAAATCTTTATTTTTATCTAAACCAGATTTAGTAAATTTATTTTTATTATTTAATAGAAGAGAGAAATTAGAAAATAAGGTGAGAAACAATAATTTATCTAAATTTAATTGAATAATAAAAATAAAAATTTATATACTTATCCTAATTGTGATTCTATGAATAAATTGAAAAAAAAAAATCTATCTTCTACGGAGAAGAAGTAGATACAATGAATATATATTATTGTTAATATTAATTCATAGTTGAACACAAATCCTTATTTTTATCTAAATCTGAGTTAGTTAAATTATTTTTTAACATTATTATTATTTAATAGAAAAGATAAATTAAAAAATAAGTTGAGAAAACACCAAAATGACACGTGTCAAAAAAGATTTTCATTTATTAGTATAGAAAGATTATTATTATTATTATTATTATTATTATTATTATTATTATTATTATAAAAAAGCCACTTTCACGCCCCTCCCACCTTGTGCTTTTTTTTACCACGCCCCCCTTGTTGACGCGGCTACCATATATCACTTCATGCCCCATTTTCATGTATTTCCACTCCGTATAGTCTTAGATAATGAGTTTGAAATTATGGTAAGGAAATTACTTTTTAAGCAGAATTTGATATTAATTTGGATTACTTTTGAGCGACCTCGTTTCTTCAATTTCTTTAATGGCAAATAGTGTTCTAGAAAGCAGACCATAACATAGACGGTAATTCGTGAATGATGTTTCAGTTTTTCAGTTTTTATGTTTTAACTTTTGAATTTAGAAGCTAGGCGACTGAAGTGAGCGACCATCCAAGGCCTACTTTCTATGGAGCTCAAACTTTATTTTTTAATTTTATGGTATAACTTTCTTTTTAAACAAAGCATATAAATAAGTTTAAAAGTTAAAACCCAATATGTTCTTAAACCCATAACTTGTAGTTTGGCCAACAATAAAACCAATTTTCATTTAACCCAATAATGTTTTAAAATTTAAGCTCATTTAAAAAAAAAACCAAGGTTAAAAGTATGGAAAGTTAACAGTGTGGTAAATTGACAGAGAGGCCAATATCGAGACTATAGTGTAACACTACCTATCAAAATTCTTTGAAAGCCTATGATGTTTAGTTGGCAAATCACTCATGACCAGCCCAACGTTTTTGGACGCCTAACTGAACTAAAATGTATGGCCCTTTTGAATTTGTATAAAGAAACCATTGGCTGCGGTTGATTACCCCTAGTTTTACTCCCCCATCACCATTCACATCGGTTGCAGTTAGAAAGATGCCGAGTAATGAGGATAGAAGAGATGTATATGTTGCATTCAAGGAAAAAAGGATATGGCCATTAATTTATCAAATTTTTGACCTAAACATTTTACTTGTTTAGGCCATTATATTTTTACTTATTTGTTTGTTCATTTGGGCACAAATACATTAATGATATATTAAATATAATATTAAAATTCGGAGGCCCTTTTTTGGGGCCTTAGGGTGGTCGAGGTGCACCCGTGAAACACATCACGGTAGTGAAGCCAGTGAAACACCACCACAAGTGGGTGTTTCACGATGGTGATGGTGATGACGAAGACCGTCATTTATATAGCGGGCGTGGAGAAGGGTTGATTGTTAGATTTGACCGTTAATTTGAATGTTTATTTAATTAAATATAAATCATGTTGTGTGAGGAGATCGATTTAGATATGTATGTTAGAATTAAGAGATGAAGAAAATTTGCAAGGATGTTGACGAAGAAAAAGAAAATATTTTTTTTGAAGCTGACACAATCATCCCTTCAACATTCAAATAATTAAATCACTTAACTTTTTAAGTTAACATGAATAACCCTTTTAGTTTATAACAACTTTTTTTTTATTTTGTTGAATAAATGTATAAGATAATAATATTTCTATGTTTATAACATTTTTTGTTTTTTAATTTATTTTACATCTAAATAAAGTTTGTAAAATTATAACATTTCTATGTTTATAACATTTTTTTTTTCTTAAAATGCTGTATTTTTTTACTTTCTTTTATTTATTTAGCTTTTAATATTTTATTTTATGTAATAAAAAGTTGTTTTTAATAGTTTATATTTTATTAAAAAAAAAACAAAATAGTAATGATCATGTGATAGAATGAAGTGTCAAATTGAGTGTGATAATGTGACGAGTGACCCATCCACCCTTTTAAGCCTTGCTATTAAGGTGCAAAGTGAACAAATTAGCCAAATCGGATTATATCTTTTTTCAATATTTATTTGGAATTCAAAGATAATCAAATCGGATTATATCTTTTTTGAATATTTATGTGGAACTCAAAGATAATATTGAAAGAACCAATTTATATGGTTATCACATGTTAATGTCAATGATTGGATTTTATTAGATTCTAAGCAATCTCCATGTATATCTTTACGCTCTTAAATCGGTTAATCAGTTCAGGATCCACGCATATAATGTATATACAGAAATTTCTTCAGTGAAAATGATGAAAATGATGATAAGTCTTCAGTGATGGGTGATGTGTAAAAGATTGTTGAAGAAGAATATGAAAAGACATATGCCGAGATTACACTGCTCCAAATAGTTATTGAATTTCTCCTTGGTTATCCAGTAACTGCTGGTTGAAGAAAGGGTTGAAATTGTGGAACGATCACTAACCCAGTGGTGGGTGATAACCAAAGAGGAATTCAGTAAGTATTCTGAGTAATTTACGTTTAATGAAGTAAAAGAGATATATGAAGTTTATGTTGTAGAATGTAGTTTGGGCTTTATAACGGAAAACATGTTGATTATATTGTAGAATGTAGTTTATATTGTAAATGAGATATATGTTTATATTGTGTTGACCCGTTTATCCATCTCAGAATTTAATTCCACAATTTCTCTTGCTCCATCATTTCCGCATATATGTTCCCTTCTTTAGATATATCACTAGGTTAGAACCCCGTGTATTACACGGGTTGATTAAATATATTTTTATTTAATAAAAAGTTACATCTTTAATTACTCGTGTATAACATAAGTTGAATAAGCACGTGTTCTACACGACTTGAATAAATATAATGTAATCAGTTAACACAAACAGTCGTCAAAATACATTTTTGGTAAAAAGAACTTTGATATATGATTTACATATTAGAACATTTTACTTTGTTTTTTTTTTAATTTTTCTATTATTAGGTTATAAACTTGTGTATTACAAAAATTATAACATTTTACTTTGTTGTTTTTTAATTTATTAACAGGTTAAAAACGTGTGTGTTACATGTGGCCGGATCAATAAAATATTAAATAGTTATTATTATTAAGTGTAAAAATAAAAAATTAAAAATACAAAGCCTCAGGCCCTCAGCCACCGCCATTAGAGACTTTTAAGTATATGAAATGAATCTAGTCACAATTCAAAGAAACACAAATTTTGCACCCAAATATACATTCAGTCTATTAAATCCACTTATTTCTTCTTCTCCATTCATTACCTATTGTTTTGTACCTAAATATTAGTTTTTATTCTTCCCTATTTAATACATGTAATCTCAATCAAGTAATCAAAACTAAAGAGGAAAACAATTACAGAAAATGATATGCACTTTTCAATTTGAATTCACATACAGAACTAACGTGAGGCTATCAACCTGCAAATATGGCTTGTTTGGCATTTAGTCAGCGAAACGCGGGCTGGATCTCTCCTCCGAGTGGATGTTGATAGCTCGGAATGAAAAGGGGCTTGCTCCATGTGAATGACCCCATAAATTTAAGAGATCCAGTTGTGTTTAGACTACATCTCCGGTGAAAACAGAGGCAATTTTGCTTGGGTTTTAGGCAGTTTTGCGTTTGCACCACATCTCCGTTCCATTTTGCGAGTCAGTTGATGTCGGTCATCAAACGATAGTGGGCCCCCCACATGTTAGGCATGTGAGGGAAATAAACTGAGATAATTAACTTGGTTAGTCATAAATGATTAAACCAGCAACAAAAATAAACTTAAAGGATGTTTTTAGCAAGTTTTAAAAATTAAGGCTGGAACCTGTAAGTTTGAGGAAACATAAAGGACGTTTTGTGCAATTTATTCGCAAAATAATAAAACAAAGATAAGTATAAAGATTATATTAGAAGATAAATATAAATATAAAGATATAGTTATAGATAAACATCGACTTAAAATATGGGATAAATTGATAAATTATTTTAAAACTTGTAATTTTTAAGATAAAAATAAACATAGTTATATGGCGGGAAAACTAAAAAGTAGATGTCTCTCGTATAGACACGTGTCCATCAACTGGTTTCTTTTATTATATGTATAGATAGATTCCTTGGATATGATTCCTTGAACTTTTGTGTCAATAGGGTACGGGGACAATTTTTTATATCTCTGAAAGTTACACATTTATTTTTTCATAATTATATAGACTTGCAGCGGTGTTTTCAGGGTGGTGATGCATTCCTCCGTGATGTATATCGCAGTCTTGAGGCCAAGTAATTCAACATAATTTAAGCTATTGCATATCATAAAATCCCCTTTTGCTCTCTAATATTCACTATTAACTAGTTTAGGATAAAGAATGTTTATCTTAGCTGAAAATAAATAAGAAATTGCCTTTCCTTTTCCGGTTAAAGTTTCGGGTGGAGCTTAAGAGCTTAACTAGAAACAAAACGGGCCAAACGGGTTGAAAGTCATCTCAAGTGCATTAAAATGCATAAAACTTTTCTAATTCCGTTTCTTTCAAAATGTTGAGATCACCACTATAATAATATAGTGTTTGTAATCATGTTTATCATATTGTTTATAACATCCTGATGGATAACATTTGTGGTTGTAATCATATGTATCCGACTCTGAGTGACACTAATTCATCAAACATTTTCGACGTTTTGACCCCTGTAAGAAAAAAATTCATTGGTCCGCCGTTTGTGGGTTGGACTCACCCATTTCAACGGCACTAAAAACCATGGTATTTGTTTTTTACTTGTTTGTTTGTTCATTTGGGCCAAATACACAAATGATATATGAAATAAAAAATTAAAAATCGGGGGCCCTTTTTTCGGGCCTTAGGGTGGTCGGGGCGCACCCGTGAAACACCACATCACGGTAGTGAAGCCCATGTATATCGCAACGTGGAGAAGGGTTGTGATGACGGGGGTAGCTCAAGACTAAATAAAATGATTAAATATGTAAGCGCTCAAAAGGTTAAACGGTTCAACGGTTGAAAAGCTGGGCGTTGGAAAAAGCAATACAGAAACAGTAGCCAGTCACATCTGGAGATCACTTCACCAACCCACAGCCGCAAAGGCAATGCAGGTCTGCACAATGCACGCTATTATCCGAGGGACAAAAGCCTTCAACACCCAAAAGGGGAAACCCTCCACTGCAAGCGAGGTTGCTAGTCTAATCCATTCCACTTCTGGAGATGCCTTCCCTTATAAAATGACACTTCATTTACTTCAGGGGGACATCTGGACCAGCTCTGATTCTTCAATCTCTGGTCATTCACATCGAATGCTTGTCTCGCACAAGCCATTCCCTTTCACATCCAACACACACATTCCCTTTGCTACCACTTCCAAATCTGGATACAATTCAGAGGAGGATCTATAGCAAAGAACAACAATAAACTAGTAAACCTCCTTCCACGTCTCACAAACGTGGGGGGACCCCACGACCTGCGTTAGGCAAGGTTGAACCCTTCAACCGTTCTGCCTAGCCAGTCCAGCTACCACCGTTGGTCTTGTATTTGTTGCATCAACAAGTTGGCGCCCACCGTGGGGCTACGCCGCTATTTCTTCTCCAAAAGACCTAGTAGTGTAGCTCTATTCACTTAAAATCACCATGTCTGAAAGTGGATCCCCGGAAGAAGTAAACCAGATCCCAAACGCTTCTACTCCAGGTAGTAGCCAAGCTCACGTGGCTATACCGACTTCTTTTTCAACTCCGGGGAGCACACCCGAGTTCCTCAATTTCAACACACCAACTCCGTCCAGATCCGGAGTTCCATCTCCCAATATCGGTGTCTCTGATGCCCCGTCGTGTGTTGAACTCACCCCTGAAGGGGTTGCTAAGAATTTCCTTGTACTAAGGACTCTTCTCAACCAGCATGTGAACAAAGAAAGAGAAAAGGGGGTGAGGATTCGTTTAGACTATGACGAACCTGAGCTAACAATGTCTCCTGGACCACCCCCTCCTCTTTTTGCAACAAGAAGTGAGGCTGGTCCCAGTAACCTTTCAAACCCTCACCCTTATCTGTCCTCTATGACAAATCCTACGGTGCATCCTATCTTCTCTTCCCAACCAATTACTAGTGGTGCTCCTTTGGGGCATGAGCTGACTCTTGACCAGCTCCTTCAATCCCAGTGACAAGCTATCCAGCATCTACCACAACTACATGGGAGCAAGCCCTGTCCGTGCTTCCCTTAGCACGTAGTGCTGTTATGAGTGCTCCCCTCGGGATAAACTGCTCCACTGGCCCAGGAAGCCTTCAACGCTTCAACCCTATGCCCAACATGATGACCCGGATGATGGCCAACTTCCCATGGCAACACTTCATCAATCAAGTGCTTGCCACTCAGGGAAACAATGGCAATGGCAGTAGTGTGGATGCAAGAACTGAAGAAGACTTGGCTAAACCATACAAGCCAAGTAACCTTTCATGCTTCTCAAGACAGATAGCCGACTATGATTTCCAGTCGAAGATCAAAATGCCGGCCCACATCAGGACATATGATGGAACTGAAGATCCTGAGGACCATCTTCAGATCTTCACCGGTGCAGCTCGGATAGAGAAATGGTCCAACGCTGAGTGTTGCCTAATGTTCATGCAAACTCTTGTTGGATCTGCCAGGATCTGGTTCAACGATTTACCTGCTCAAAGCGTTCGAAGCTTTGACGATCTCAGTAAGGGTTTCCTGGCCAATTTCTCCCAACAAAGACGATATGTCAAAGACGCAACAGTGATCTTTCAGATAAAACAACGTGATGATGAAAGCCTCCGTGCTTTCATCGAACGATACAAGAAGGAAGGTCTAACTTATGTAGGGGCCGATGAGAAAATGAGGGTGGCTGGCTTCATGAATGCCATCACCTCTAAGTACCTTACCAGGGATTTCAACAAATCCCTACCCAAAACCTTAGAAGAAGCTCTTGAAAGGGCTGAAGCCCACATCCGGGGAGAGGAGGCAGTAGACATTAAGGAGCAAAGGAAAAGAGGGTCCGGCTGGAGAAGCAACAGTCCAGCCAGAAAAAGAGGGAACTTCAACTCCTATGACAGGCGGTCAAAGGGTTCAGACCCTCGAAGGTCTGAAGGTCGGAACCTTTCAAGCAGGGAAAAAGGCATCAGTTTCACACCCCTCATAAAAACCCCTCAAGAAATCCTTGCAACAGAAGAAGTTAAACAAAACTTTCGGCCTCCTAGACCTCTCCCCAAAAGCAGGAAAAACGAAAACTCCACCCAATACTGCGAGTTTCATGAAGAAAAAGGTCACCACACCAATGATTGCTTCCAGCTCAAGAAAAGAATAGAAGAAGCTGTTAAGTCCGGAGAACTCGCTCATTTGGTAAAGGGAGTCCGGGACAAAATGGCTGAAGGAAAGAGTAAGGAAGTCAACATGGTAGATTTCGATGGAAAGGTTCCTCACAAGAGGCAGAGGTTGGAAGCTTGGGAGCTTCAGTGTGTCTGTTTCCCCCTACGGAGAATGACCCTCTCCCTAGCCCTCTCGTGGTAGAAGCAACCGTGGGAACGTTGCAAACATGCAAGGCATACATAGACACGGGGGCAGCCACCGAAATTATGTTCGAAAAATTCTTCAATCAATTGAGCAATGAAGAACGTTCAAGGCTTCAACCCTCTGGGACCTCCATAAAAGGTATCGCTGACATACCCCTCAAGCCTTTAGGGCAACTAACACTTAATGTTCGTTTTAGTGAAGGATCAAAAGAAAGAACCCAACCACTCACCTTTGTGGTTATCAACATCCCCTCAAGCTATGATGTGATCATCGGAAGACCAGGACAGTGTGCATTTTACATGGCCGTGTCTGTTGGCCATGGCACAGTCAAATTTCCCACCGAAAGGGGCATAGCAACCCTTCAACCCTCTCAGGAAGCCTACATGGTTGAAGGTGAAAGTTCAAACAGTGAAGAAGACAGGCAAAGGTTGGTCATAAACCATAAATACCCTGAACAAAGGATATGGGTCAACCCTGACCTTTCTCAAGAGACCCTTTCATACCTTGAAAAATTGCTAACACACTACATTGATGTATTCGCTTGGTGTCCTGAAGATATGACTGGGATCCCCCGGGATATCGCCGAGCACGAGTTGAGAATACCACCAGAGGTCAAGCCTGTGGTCCAGAAGAAAAGAAGCTTGGCACCTGAAAGAAGTCTGGCAGCCTGCCAAGAGGTTGAAAAGCTTGTGTCAGCCGGCATCCTCCGAGAAGTCAAGTACCAGTCATGGGTTGCAAACCCAGTTATGGTCAAGAAACCAGACAACTCTTGGAGGATGTGCATAGACTTCAAGGATCTTAACAAAGCTTGTCCTAAGGATTGCTATCCACTACCAGAAATTGACCTCAAAGTCGACTCCCTCACCGGATACTCGTTCAAATGCTTTCTTGATGCATACAAAGGTTATCACCAAATCCTCATGAAGGAAGAAGATGAGGAAAAAACAGCCTTTCACACGGACAAAGGAATCTTTTGCTATCAAAAGATGCCTTTCGGCCTCAAAAATGCAGGAGCAACCTATCAACGGCTCGTTGACAAAGCCTTCGAAAGCCAAATTGGCAAAAACATGGAGGCATATGTCGATGACTTGGTTATTAAAAGCAAAACGGAATACCAAATGCTCGATGATATTCAAGAAACTTTCAAGAACCTCAGAAAGGTTAACATGAAGCTTAATCCAGAAAAGTGTTCATTTGGATTCGAGGAAGGAAAATTTTTGGGCCACATTGTTGGAAAACAAAGCATCAAAGCCAACCCTAACAAAGTAAAAGCCGTCCTTGAAACCAAGCCACCAAAGACCAAGAAGGAGGTTGAAAGCTTGAATGGGAAGCTTGCAGCCTTGAAGCGTTTTACCTCCAAGTTAGCCGAAAGATCCCTGCCCTTCTACAAAACGCTCAAGAACTGCTCAGATAAGAAGGATTTCAAATGGACTGAAGAAGCTGAGGAAGCTTTCAACCAGATGAAGCAACATTTAGCTTCCCTACCAGACATAGCAGCTCCAAAAACCGGGGAGTTAATATCGGTGTACCTCTCAATCACGGACGAGGCCATCAGTGCAGTCCTCACCATTGAGCGAGACAAGGCCCAGGTACCCGTTTATTTTTTCAGCAAAACTTTAAAATTAGCTGAAACAAAATACCCTCCCCTTGAAAAACTTGCCCTAGCTTTAGTTCAAACAGCTAGAAGGCTTCGAAGGTATTTCCAAGCACACCCCATACAAGTGGTTACCGACCAACCTATTAAGAGTGTGCTTGAAAAACCTGAAAACTCGGGCCGATTAGCCAAATGGGCCATAGAACTGGGTGAACATAACATCACCTATGTCCCAAGGAAAGCTATCAAGGCTCAAGTCTTGGCCGATTTCATTGTGGAAGTCCCAAACCAAACACTTACTGAAGTAAACACTGCCACCACTGAACCTTCCAACCCTGAAGCCTAGAAGCTTTTTACCTATGGGGCTTCAAGCGTTGAAGGGTCAGGGGCTGGATTAATTTTGATTAACCCAAAAGGTTTGGAGTTCACATATGCTCTTCGATTTGATTTTCAGACCACCAATAACGAGGCTGAATACGAAGCACTAATAGGCGGCCTAAGGCTGGCCAAAGAGATGAAGGTTGAAAAGCTTGAAGTGTTCACGGATTCGTTGCTGGTCTCAAGCCAAGTGAATGATAGCTACATAGCTAAAGAGCCCAACATGAAAAAATACAGAGAAAAATCAAAGGAACTAATGAGTACCTTCCAAGCATGAAACATCAAACAAATCCCCAGATCTCAAAACAAAAAGGCCGATGCCCTAAGTAAGCTTGCATCTCTCACTTTTGCCCACCTCACCAAGAAGGTACTGGTAGAAGTGTTGAAGGCCCCATCCATTAATGAATTGGAGGTTCAAGATGTGGTTACCGAAGAAGAACCAAACTGGATGACTCCCATAAGAAAGTTCCTCAAAAATGGTGAATTACCCAATGATCAAGTGGAAGCTAAAAGGGTTGAAATCAAGGCAAGACAATACATGCTGCAAGGAGAAACCCTTTACAAAAAGGGTTACCTTGCTCCCTTGCTAAGGTGTGTCGGCCCCGAGCAAAGCAAGTATTTGATCAAGGAAATTCATGAAGGAGTGTGTGGAGCTCACTTTGGAGCTAGGTCGGTAGTTGCAAAACTCATGAACCTCGGATATTTCTGGCCTTCAATGCATCGCGACACAGCCGAAGAATTGAAGAAATGTGATGCCTGCCAGATCCATGCACCAATCCCAAAAAGTCCCAAGCATGATTTAGTCCCAATAACCTCGGCTTGGCCATTCCATAAGTGGGGAATGGACATCGTTGGTCCATTTCCCCCAAGCAAAGGGGGAGTGAAATTCCTACTGGTGGCGGTAGACTATTTCACCAAGTGGCCCGAGGTCAAACCACTTGCCAAGATCACAGGAAAGCAAGTCATTGACTTTGTCTGGGAAAACATCATTTGCCGTTATGGATTGCCAGGAGTACTTGTCACCGACAACGGAAGGCAATTTGCTGAGAAGCCTTTTAGCGTTTGGTGCAAAGAATACAAAATCGATCAGGTTTTCAGCTCAGTGGCTTATCCACAATCAAACGGGCAGGTTGAGAGAACAAATAGAAGCATAGTGGAAGGAATCAAGACAAGATTGGGAAGATATGAAAGCAACTGGCTTGAAGAATTGCCTAGTGTTCTATGGGCAATTAGAACAACGGAAAAAACAAGCCATAAGAAAACACCGTACAGCTTGGTATTTGGATCCGAAGCTGTGATCCCTGCCGAAATAGGAGTTGTAACCCAAAGAATTGTCAACATGGATCCCGAAGCAAACAAAAAAGAGACCATGTTGAATTTACAACTCCTAGAGGAAGCAAGAGATCAAGCAGCAATTCAAGAAGCCAAATACAAGCAACATATGGAAGCTTACTACAACAAAAAAGTCAAAAACGAACGTTTCAAGCCAGGGGACCTAGTCCTCAGAAACAACGAAGCCAGCAAGAAAGAAAATCAAGGAAAGCTTGGCCCAAAGTGGGAGGGTCCATACACCATCCTTGAAGCACACAAAGGTGGATCCTACAAGCTGGCTGATTCAGAAGGCAAAAGGCTTCCAAGGCATTGGAACGGCAAAACATTGAAAAGGTTCCATGTTTAAACGGAAAGTTTGGTTTGTATCAAAATGTATTTCAAGCAGGATTATGAATACCTTTTGTAAAAAGCAAGTATTGCTTTAATGAATGAAGTTGTTTTTATCAAACTTGTCTTTCTATCCTAAAATCAGGTTGAGAACCTAGCAAAAAACTCCATGGCAAGTGCCATGTAAGGGGATGAGCTCCCAGGCCACATCGCTCAATAGGTTCAAGGGTTGAATGAGCCTATATAAGGGGTGAGTTCCTAAATCAATACAACTCCATGAGACTTGTCGAGAAAAAATGAAATTGTCTCATAGACGGGTATAAGCAGCCTACACCAAATGTTCCCTAAGTTTTAGAAATACAGTCTACAAAAAGGCTAAAAAACCAAAAGAAATGATTACAAGGATAGGTGCCATCTCTTCTTGTTAAAAATGCCAAGGCTAAGTGTCTGCAGCACTGAACCCTTTTAGGTATAAAAAGCATAAGGGCAGCACAAACCCGACAAAGACAAAGTTACAAAAAGAACAAAGTCAGTTGGACAAAAATCACAAAGGTACAAACCAAACCAGGACGCAGAACCAAGAAGTCTTCAAGGCTTCAAGCCACCCGGACAATACCCCGAAACCTTAAAGGCTTCAACCTATTGACAGACAGCCAAAAGGCTTGGACGGTTAAAAACCAAATGGACAGCCTTGACCAAAGAGGCACAAGCATAAAGCCATAATAAAAGAAGAATAGTTAAAACATAACATCATATAAAAGAAAGCCCAAAAAAGACTTTCAAACATAAGTTAGAAGCAAGTCCTAGTAACTTGCAAGCTTAAACTACTGTTCCAGCGGCCACAAAGGCCTTAAAACACAACCAACAGGAACCTTAAGGGTTCCTAATAACCTAATATTGTTCAAGTCAACATTACAAAACATAAATTGTTTCAGTGCTAAGAAAGCTACGAATCAAGCATCAACGGATTTGGAAACTCCAGAGCCTTCGCCCTTGGCCTTCTTTGTTTTCTTCAACTTTTTAGTCTTCACACCTCCATCACCACCAACCACCGAAGCCTCCAAGCTTGCATCCTTAGGAACATCCGGCTGACCTGAAAGGGTATCGTCACTATCACCTGAATAAGACCTCTTCCTTGAGAGAGATCCCAGGACTTCAGCACAGACCTTCTCATTCAAGCCCTCCGGCTTCAAACCTTGCAACACAGCAAGAGGCTTACCAAAGCAACCAGAAACTTGGTGGATGTAAGGATAAGTCAGCTTCTCCATTTGCTCAACGGAGCCTTTAAAAACATCAGATGCCTCGGGCCGAAACAGAGGTGACTTCTCCAAAGGATGACCGGACTCATGGAGCTTATAACCTGCAATAAGACCTTGGTGTTTTCCCAAATTGAGCTGCTTAGTATAAACATCGCCAAGGGCAGAATTAAACTCTTTGGAGTGCAGCAGATAGGTAACCACTTGATGGAAACCCTGCTCAATGAGCCATTGGTTATCACCAGTAGCCTGAGCAACTGAAGCCTTCAACCCTTCTTTCTCCTTACCAAAAGCCTGTTGCTGAACAAATAAAGCTTCTGTTACACCCTTGTTATATTACTAGATTTAATGACTTAATTACTTAGCATATCATGCCAAAATTTGAAGTTTACAAGAAAGACAAATCTTAAAGTTTTTATCTAGACACAAAATTTACATAATTATCCTACGAAACCATATTCAAGACATAGGATACAATTGTTTACATAATTTTTCTTAAACAAAAGATCAAATGCGGAAGCGTTAAACTTTGTGTTCGGTTCGTCTTGATATCTTGATCATCATCCTACTACCTGATATTCCTGAAAACTGAAATGTTTATCATAAAACATTAATAACGGAGGTTTTAGAACTAATACATAACCGAAACTACATTCCATGAATTGAAAAATAGAAATTTCAAAACTTTTCTGACTCTACCGTAACTTACGGTCCCACCGTAAGTTACGGTAGACAAATTTCCAATAAGGGTTCCACCGTAAATCAGTAGATCCTTACCGTAAACTTCTGGCATCTACCGTAAATTACGGTAATACCGTAATTTACGGTGATACCTGGGATTTCAAGTTTTGTTTTCTTGTTCTATTACACCAAGATTCTAACTCTATAAATTCAGGTTTTTCTATGATTCCGAAACCTTAAAACCCCATATTTCTCAAAAGATAAATATTAATCAATCATCAAAGATCTTTCCATCATATTCCTATGTAATAATCATACCTTACTTGATTTGTTCGACCCGTTTAGGCACCAAGAATTAATCTCAAGCAAGGTAATTCGAACATAGCTTTTCTAACAATTTTTTTGACCCGTCTCAATAGATTAAGACGAATAGACACTTACTTGATATATAGATCTATCTTGTTTACCATGTTTTCGAAATTACAACATAAAACTATCAATTAATTCATAATGTAACGAAATGGTAATTTCGTACCTCTAGAGCACGTCTTTCCCCCGTGAATTCCCTCCGGCTTGTCCGCTTGATGATCCGGACTCTTTGCCTAGAAAATTCAGTTTTACAACCTTTTTAGAATTCTTTCCATGACCATAATCACATCATTATTAGTCATGATAAATTCTGCGTTTTCCTCCTATTCTAACATTTAACTCTTCGATTAGGTATTTCAACGAACACCTAACGAGTCAGATTTTTCTACAATTATTACTAAGTTCAAGACTTGCAATTTAACATCTAATTTCACTATAATTAAGCCATTTGTACTCCTTTAATCATTCAAATTAGCTGAATTTC
The DNA here is from genome assembly GCA_030545235.1 of Helianthus tuberosus. NCBI lineage: Eukaryota > Viridiplantae > Streptophyta > Magnoliopsida > Asterales > Asteraceae > Helianthus > Helianthus tuberosus. Next base: position 441 of record JARYGA010005248.1, on the reverse strand, counting down.
ATCATACCATTCAGCTTTTCTCTAGATTAAAATTCATAATCCTAGTACTTGTCTAGTCTTTACACTATCATAAATCACCTACAATGGTGATTATAATTTCTTCAAGTAACATGCAATGATTTTCACAATTTATCATCTAGGGTTTAATCCTAAACAACATATTACTTCCAGATTCCTTCATGCATGACATATCTAGGTTCAATTTCAGCTTTTCACCATTAACCTAGAATTCATGGTGGAGCAAAATATCAAAATTATACATACCTTTTGATCCCTATGACGAGGTGACCACTAATTCATGTTTAGAATTCGATTTGAAACAGATTTGAGGCTTCAATTTAGTAGATTTTGATGTGAAGCTAGGGTTGGAGAAAGCCCCTGTGTCGCCCCCTTTCCTCCTGATCGACCAGACACACAAGTTTTGTGTGTTTGGTTTGATTT
>JARYGA010005247.1:0-25999 GCA_030545235.1 Helianthus tuberosus | reverse complement strand
TGTTTCTGCCACTGTATTCAATGATGAACTGCCTTTTACTGACTATATAGGGTCACACATGGTCCAACAAGTGGTATCAGAGCTCAGGACGAGGAGTTCATACCATAGCAGCTTGATTCTACCAGAATTTCTCATTTCTACTCACTTCTTCTTATATTTTTCTGATTTGAACTAGTTCCAACGGTCAGAATGGTCTGATTTTCGATTATATTGGGTAAAACATAGTATTAACAAACCCTAGAAAGAATCAGGTTAAAATTCGAAGTTAAAATGATAAAAGTAACCTAAAAACCTGATTTCGCTCGTAAAGTTCTTCGGAAATTCTGCTCTAAAAAGTTAATTCCGCTCGAAAATCACTTGGTCATTAGGAGCGAAATAGTTGATTTCGCTCTTAAAGACATAAAAATCAGATTCCGCTCGAGAGTTATAAGTTGATTTCGCTCGAAAACAGATCAGTTCTGATTCCGCCTGAGAGACAATTCTGATTCCGCTCGAAATCAGAAAACTTTCTGATTTCGCTCGAACCTAGTTTGTTAATTTCGCTCATAAGCTGATTTCGCTCGAAATCAGACTAAAGCTGATTTCGCTCGAACATATTCTGTGATTTCGTTTAAAAGCTGCTTCCACTCGAATTAGCTGTGTTTCAAAAATTTCGAAAATTTTCTAAGTGTTTGCAGATTTCGTTTCAGGTACAAGATGGATGATTTCAATCCGTTCTATGATGTCTTTGCGTTTGCTGGAGACGGTGGAAATGATACTTCTTCTAGTAACATAAATGAGAACCCGTCAAACACAAAGAAAAATTTATCGGATGCATTGGAGATTGAAAGTGCTTTCGGAACCTACAACAAACCCCCGGAGTTGATGGCTATCGAAGAATATAGTCGGTGGGCCAAGAAGTTTGAAGATTGGTTGATGGCTTTTGCTTTTCCCAGCTGGAAGAGTCTAAAAAATGGTTACAATGATGGAGGCAAAAAAGGCGAAACTTTAACAACACCTGATGAAATAGAATCGTTTGTTGCTGAGCAAAAATGTATTGCGTTGTTGTTTCAGTCCGTCAGAGAAGATATAATATCTTTGATCGAATACTCTAGTGCTACAGATCTCTGGAACAAATTGAAAAACAAATGTATAGGAAGCACAGAAATTGTGAAAAACAAAAAGAAACTACTTAGAAAAGAGTTTGATTTGTTTGGGTGTTTAAAGAATGAATCTGTTTGTAAAATGATTGAGAGGTTTTGGCATCTGAAGCTAGAACTGGCGAGACATGAAATTTCTTATTCTCGAGAAGAGCTAGTCGACAAATTGTTTGATGCATTGCCAGATGAGATGGATTGGCAATATTATGCATTGATGCTAAAGAATACTATCAAGCCACCAGAAGCGTTGACAGTCGACTTGCTGATTGACAGATTAGAGAGTCATGAGTTGGAGTTAAAGAAGACGCACAAAGTCAATCACTCATCATACCCGCAGAACTTGGATTTGTATTATCCAAAGAGTATGATGCCAAAGAGTACATCTCCCAAGACAGTGTTTTCTGCTGAGAATGTCTCCACAACAAGCAAAGAAAGTCAAAGCAGTGGATATCATAGTGGGTCTTCATCAAATTCAAACCAGTCTGATGCAAAGAACTTATTTCAATGCAACATCGCTGTAGACTTAAAGAACGCTCAGAATTTCAGCGAGGAGTCTGCTAAACAATAGATGGTTTTCCTAGCATCGGTATTGGAATCGTATGAAAGTCTTGTAGCAGGAAAGATAGGCAACACCAACCTGAAAAAAGAAGATTATGATCAGATAGATCCTGAGGAGATGGAACTAATCGACATAAGGTGGTGTATGGCCAGTGCAGTTCGTCGAGCACAGCGTTTCATGGAGATAACTGGGAGAAAGTCAATTGGTGGACCATCTACCAAGTTGGGCTTTGACAAGTCTAAGGTGACGTGCTTCAAGTGCAAACAGAAAGGCCACTTTAAGCGTGAATGCAGAAACGCGTATGCTGATGAGTCTGAAAACCCATTTAGAGAAGACTACTACAAGAAGGCAATATATCATCAGAACAAATCGGAGCCGCCAAGAATGAAACAGATTGAAGATAACAAAGAAAAATCTAGAGCTCTTGCGGTGATTCACGACGATGAAGGTTACGACTGGAGTGAGTTGTTACCTGAAGAGGATGCGGTTGGATATGCATTCATGGCAAAATCTGAACCTATTCCTTGGAAAGATAGCAGAACTGAAGAGCATAAGTATAATCACAGAAAGCTGTTAGCCACGAACAAATTGATCAGAATAGCTGGTATTTTTTCTGAGGCAAAAAGAGCAAAGAGATGGGATCCAGACAGGGAGTGTTATCTTGACCCCTATGGAAACATTGCTGTTGATCATAACACTCTTGATGTGGAAACCATAATCCAAGAGTATAGAGTTGAAGATGATTATTGGCAAAAGAAATGGTGGGGAAGCGGAGAAGATGAAGAGAAAGAGAAGAAGGAGAAAGAAGAGAAAGAGAAGTCAAAGAAGATTGACACTGGGATCATTGATACGACACAGGAGTTGATTGCTGAAAACATGGGAAAGATGGCTGACAAGGTGCTGGCAGCTAAGACGCTAGAGGTAGATTCTAAATCCGTCTCTGAGTCTAAAAGCCAAGTCAGTTCAAACACGTCAATGACTGAGTCAGGTAAGAAGGTCAGTGGTGATGTTGACTGCAAAAATTGCATCAAAGAATGCAAGGTTTGTAGTACAAACACTTATCTCAAAGGTAAGAAGATTGAGGATCTGACTGCTAAAGTCAGAAGTGTTGAGGATCAAATCCTTGATCGTAACAAAATGGTGAAAGCTTCAACTGAACGGTTAAAAGAATTAACTAACAAAATTGAAACTGATAAAATTGATCAGGAAAAGGTTAGGAAAGAAAATGAAAGGTTAGTTCTTGAAAATCGTCAGATTACTGAAAAATTTGAGAAACTTAAAAGCACGGTTAAAGATAATGATGATAGAAATGGTAAAACATACAAAGAAAATTGCCAATTGCAATGTGTTTTGAGAATCAAAGAAGAATTAATCAACAAACAATTGGATGAGATTGCTAAATTGAAACTTCAGTTTGAAGAAGCCAAGATTGAGAATGAGCGTATCAATTTGAAATTGAACAGTTACAGCTCTGCAAGCTTTGTTTTGCAACACATTATTCCCAAACCCATCGGGAAAGACAAAGCAGGCGAATATGTATACTGTGATGGAACTGGGGTTGGGTTTCATCAAGTTCCACCACCAGTTCTAGACAATTATTCAAAAAAGCAATCTGGGTTGGTTAATCTTGAGGAAGAAAATGAAGTGAAACTTCCTGATTCAATTGATGTGACATTTTCTTCATCATCATCTGATGATAATGTTCAAACTGAGATTGTTAAAGGCATGGCTGAAAGTGTTTTTCATAGTGATTCAGCTGGAGATGATGAATGTTTCTTGAACAAATACATTCCGAAACAAAAGTCCAAAAACAACTTAGGTGATGAACCGGGTCTTGTGATGTACAAGATGGCTGGATCTGATAAGTTGTATTCGGATTCTGAGTTTCCTCTGGAGAATGTAAATGTTTCAAAATTGACAAATGTGTTCAAAATGGTTGAAATCGATTTGTCTGAAGTAAAGAGTTTAAAACAAACAAAAAGGCAAATGAATTTTGAGAAAGATAAAGCTTACTACAAGAAACCTGTAGTTCCACCACGTTTTTATAACAACAATCGAAACAATTGGTCGGGTGGATATCAGGGTGGTAAGAGTTATCTGAAAAGGAGTTTTCAAAACAAAAGGTTTGCTGAAAAGAAGGTGTTTGTGAACGGTTCAAGTTCACTTTCTGATGAGGAAAATGAAATCTTTTCGAAATCAAATGAAGATTTTTTTGCGAAGAGGGACTTACAGCCTCAGTCTGAAGGCACAAGTCGGGTAGTTGATACTCGTACATGTTTTAGATGCAACAAAGTTGGTCACATTGCAAGAAATTGCACCAACTCCAAGCCAAAAACTGAAGTTGTTGAGAATCAAAAGAAGAAGGTTGATTCAAAAGGAAAAGCTCAAATGGTTGTTGAGAAAATTTTGAAAAATGAGAAAACAAAAGTCAAAATTGAACCTATTAAGAATGTGGTAACTAAAAATGACAAATTTTACAAACGGGTTGCATCATCTCAACAAACATGGAAGCCAAAAGTTGTTGAAAAACCAAAGGTTTCAGAGTCGGAAAAACAATCGTCTTCTACCACACTGGTAAAGATGGATGTTCCTTTGGATTATTATGAAAAGTTTGAGAAACAATCTTCTACTCCACCTGAGAAGAAGAATGTTCAAAAGAGAAATCAACCAACTGGTCAACTTAAGATAGACGAGTTTTTCTTATACAAAAAGGTTGAGGTTGGATCAGATGAAAGCTTGAAAATGAATGATAAAAATTTTCCGCCACTTTACACTGCTAAAACTCACATTAAAGTTAAGTTACCCGAGTCAAAAGAGGCTTGGGTAGCATCAAAATCTCACTAAAGATTTTGGACTTGCCGGAGCTTCGTAGTTGGTAATTGTGAAGCATGAATCGGCATCTTTTTTGAATTGTTTGTGATATGTGCAGGAACTTCCGAGAGCTATTTCAAGATGGATTATGGATAGCGGAGCGTCTCGACATATGACAGGGAAGACTGCATTGTTGTATGATGTTAGAAATTTCAATGGAGGATATGTGGAATTCGCAGGAAATCAAGGTGGTAGAATTGTGGGTGAAGGAACGTTATCCAATGGGATTGTTACGTTTGAAAGAGTTAACTACATTGCTGAGCTGGAGAATAATCTGCTAAGTATTTCGCAGATTTGTGACAGGATGTATACTACTCACTTCACAGATAAAGAATGTTTGATCTTGAAGCCAGGATTTGTTATCCCTGAAGAATGGATTATCATGCGGGCACCAAGAGTCAATGATCTGTATGTGTTGGACATGAGTGTAGCTACTACAACCACGGGTCAGGCTCATTGTTTTGTGTTTAGAGCAACAGAGAAAGAATCGAAGTTGTGGCACCGGAAGATGGGGCATATACATCTTAGAAAAATGAATCATTTGGTGCATAATGATTTGGTTCTTGGAGTTAATATCAAAGGTTTTCATCTGGAAGGGGAGTGCATTAGTTGCATCAAAGGCAAGCAGAAGAAAAAGTCACACCCTAAAAAGCAAGTCAATTCAGTTTCCAGACCGTTAGAGAGACTACATATGGATCTGTCTGGTCCAGTAAACGTCAAAAGTATTACAGGGGATCTCTACTGTCTTGTGGTTACTGATGATTATTCCAGATTTTCGTGGGTATCATTCTTGAAGTCGAAAGATGAAACGTTTGATAGTTTAATGGCGTTGTTCAGAAAGATTGAAAATCTGTACCAAAGGCGTATCAGAAGAATCAGAAGAATCAGAAGTGATAATGGTACTGAGTTCAAGAACAACAAGATGAAAGAATATTGTGATGAAAGAGGTATATTGCATGAGTTTAGTGCTCCGTACACTCCGCAGCAGAATGGAGTCGCAGAATGCAAAAACGGGATGCTAATCGAAACGGCTAGAACCATGCTTGCTGATTCAAAGCTACCGATAAATTTTTGGGCAGAAGCAGTTTCCGCCGCATGCTATACACTCAACCGGGTTCTCACTGTAAAGAAATTCAACAAGACATGCTTTGAATTGATCAATAACCGCAAACCGAACCTGAAGTTTTTAGAACCGTTTGGGTCTCCTTGTACAGTTCTAGAGCCTTTTGGTAAATTTGGTCCAAAGAGTATCGAAGGAAAATTTGTGGGTTACTCAAGTCCACAAAGACGAGTCTTTGTTCCAAGCATGAAGCAGATCATCGAAGCACAGCATGTTGAGTGTCAGGGGTATACTATGCCGCCTCAAAATCCCGGTGACTCATGGCGTTTTAATTATGATAAATTGTGGGACTCGTTTGACATGGACGAAGAAAAGGAAGAAGCAGAAGATTTCTTTGATGAGTTGGATATTCTAAGAGAGTATGAAGAATCGCAGGAAAGGTTTCCAGCTGAGTATTCAAGAAGACCGCAACGAGCTTCAAATGATGATGAAGCAGGTCCAAGCAATGATGGTGAACATGATGATGTCCAACAAAATGAAGTTGCTCAAGATAATCAGACGGCACAGAATGATAATCAAGAATCTGAGAACATGCCAGTATTTGATCATGGTGATTCAGATTCCGAGGGGGAGCAAATTCAGATTTCAAGTCAAACAAACCCAGTCAGTGAACAAGATGCAAATCAGAATGTTACTAATCTGGAAGGTGATGTAGATGTTCCAGGCGAAGTGATGCCACAAACTCTTTCATATCATCCAGAGGAATTGATCATTGGAGAATTGCAGACAGGCGTCCGCACTCGAAGACAAATTGATAAAGGGCTTACATGTTTTTATACAAAAGTTGCTCCTTTGCAAACTGAATTCTCATTGAGTTGTTTTATCTCGCAGGTTGAACCAAGGACTTATAAAGAGGTGCTTACTGAAGATTCTTGGGTCAATGTAATGCAGGAGGAACTGAGCCAATTCGAAAAATTGGGAGTGTGGAAGTTAGTGGATTTGCCAGATGGTTAAAGAAAGATCAACACCAAGTGGGTGTTCAAGTGTAAGAGAGACGATAGAGGAGTTGTGGTTCGCAACAAAGCTCGACTTGTAGTCCAGGGTTTTAGTCAACAGGAGGGTATAGATTTTACTGAAATGTATGCTCCTGTAGCTCGACTAGAAGCTATCAGAATCTTCCTAGCATTTGCATCATGGAAAAACTTCAAAGTTTATCAGCTAGATGTGAAATCGGCGTTTCTTTATGGGAAGGTTAAAGAGGAGGTATATGTCGGTCAGCCACCGGGCTTCACCGATCCACTTCACAAAGACAAGGTCTATTTATTAGACAAAGCGTTGTATGGTTTACACCAGGCCCCGAGAGCTTGGTACGAGACATTGTCTCAACACCTACTAGCCAACAGTTTCATCCGTGGAAAAGTGGATGCCACTCTCTTCACCAAAGAGGTCGATGGTCATCTTCTGATAGTTCAAATATATGTGGACGACATCATATTTGGGTCAACAAATGAGGATCTATGCAAAGATTTTGAACAAGTTATGAAGCAGAAATTCGAAATTTCATCGATGGGTGAGATGAAATTCTTTTTGGGATTGCAGGTTGATCAACTACCCAAAGGAATTTTCATACATCAAACGAAGTACGTTTATGATATCTTGGAGAAATTCGGGATGTCAGGTTCTACTCCAGCTTCCACCCCATTAGCAACGAATCATGGGATAAACCCTGATCTCACCGGAGAGAAGGTGGATGAAACAATGTATCGTTCCATGATCGGATCGCTGATGTATTTGACAGCTTCAAGATCCGATAATATGTACCCAACCTGCCTGGCAGCAAGATTTCAGTCTAACCCGAGAGCATCACATATGGTTATTGTGAAAAGGATATTACGCTACCTGAAAGGAACTCCATCATTGGGGTTGTGGTATCCAAGAGAAGGCGATTTCACGCTCGAAGGGTATTCCGATTCAGATTTCGGATGCTACAAAGTTAATGCTAAATCAACAACAGCAGGGTGCCAGTTTTTCGGACCACGATTGGTCACTTGGCAATGCAAAAAGCAAACCTATGTGGCTTTATCAACATGTGAAGCAGAGTATGTATCTGCTAGCAGTTGCTGCTCACAGATCTTGTGGATCCAGCAACAGATGCGCGACTACGGTTTGCAATTTCTAAACACCCCTATCTTTGTTGATAATGAGGCAGCAATTAACATTACTAAAAATCCAGTTCATCACGCTAAAACGAAACATATTGAGATTCGTCATCACTTCATTCGAGATTGTTTTGAGAAGAAGTTGATACGAATTGAGAAAATCCACACTGATGATCAGAAAGCTGATTTACATACCAAAGCTTTTGATAAAGCACGTTTTCAGTATTTGCTAAAATTGAATGGTATGAAGCTTTTATCGGTGTTGGAGGAGATTATTGGCATTGATAAAGGAGACATTGTAGATGATGTTGAGAAGCAATCCGCAATGGTTTGTCGATTTTTTACATGTTTTGGTATTTAGGGGGAGTATAGGGTAAATTTTTCAGAAAATACAAAAACAATAAAAATGACAAAAATACAAAAAACATGAGATATTTTTTAAAATCCAAAAACAATAGAATGTTTAAATACATTAAACAGTCTCGCTGATGATATGCCGATAGGTTTTTACACATTTAGTAGGTTTGTTCGGGATATAAACTTAAATCTTACTTGCTTATTTCGTGGGGAACACTACTTGGATATATAGGTAACCCCTGAAATTTCGTTTGAAAGATTCCTTTTTCTGATATACTAGGTTTTTATACTCAGTGATATCTGGGGTATTATTCCAGGACTTCTGCTGAATGGAAGTTCTGACCTAGTCCTCGAATAATACTTTCCGCAATGCTTGAAACATAGCATCACCCTCAGCGTATATGATAAGACAATAAAATTGCTTAGCAATGCTGTTGTAAAAAAGATCCTCTAAAGGGGACACACCCAAGTTGAGTCATGATCTCTCTGCTGAACGGTAGTTCTGACCTGAGCTCTCATGATTCTTCATAAATTATTAACCCCTTACAGATGTCATTCATGTTATAATTGCCTGTAAGACTGAATATTGGGATCTGGATACGGGAGCATATTCAAGAGGTGGGACACACGTATAAGTTTATGTCTCTAAAACACTAAATCCGTATCCTGGACAGATTGAAATGTGTGTGAAAATTGTTTAATTCAGATTATGTAATTGAAGCTTAACGGTACTTGTGATTTGTCGTATAGCTGATATGATTCCCTAACATGCTCATCAAAAATATGTTTGTAAATAGTTTACTTTTATTTCATTTCTAGTTTAGAAGCTTTATTAAAATCCAAAAAGATTTTACATTTCTGCTTTATTTTTGACAAACCAAAGTGGAGAGTTGATCTTCGGATTCGAAAGCTGAAAGCAGATGTAGGAGGTTTCTGGACTGGAGGATGAGTCATGAGCTAAATCTTGAGAAGTTGAAAAGTTTAAGCAAGTTCATTAATTTGAAACTTGTAATTTTCAGAAAATCAAATTGAACAAAATGTCAGTGTGTTTTGTCTCAGATCAACCAAGGTCATTAAATTGGACTTGGTAGATAAATTGAGTAATCAGGGTCATTAATTTGGACCTGAATACTTAAGTGGATTTCTAACACTGAAAGTTAAATGGTAAGTTTGAATTAAAACTATTATTATCATATATCTTATATTTGGGTAGAGTTCATGCAGGTAACAGAAATTCCCATGGCAATGAAATGATAAAAAGTTTGAATCAGAATTCGAGCCCTAGCTGTCCGAGAGGGGGAGTCTGTGAAAGGGGGAGTCAGGATTCTGGATCAACAATTAAAGGGGAGATTGAAGATGGAGCCAGATTGAGTTTCTGAACCTGTGTGAAGAAAGAGTGTTTGCAATGCGAAGACAGAGTTGAAAAGAGACAAAGACTGAAGACTCAATGCCAAAGACTTCGTCAACATCCAAGGGGGAGTCTGTTGGTGCACTAAATGTCTGATGACTACGTCTTTAATGAGTCTTAAGTCTTGTTAAGTTAGATTGGAGCTTTGAAATGAAAAAGTGAACTTAATGTTGTAATTTCGCTCCAAATGACTTTTTAGTCATTAGAAGCAAAATCAGGATAATATGTAATTTCGCTTCTGATGAATATCGTGATTCCGCTCCTGATGGTCTTTGGTGATTCCGCTCGTAATGATCATGTGGTTTGGAGCGGAATCAGGGTGCCTATAAATAGGTATCGGCTGTTGTCACTTGTAACGGTTGGAGCGAAATTAGAGTCGAGGTGCTGCAGAAATTCTGTCAGAAATCATTGTATTTGACTCAGAAAGTGTTTATAAAGAGGAAATTAAGAAGAGATAACTCTGTGACATTGTTTACTTTGTTTCCGCCACTGTATTCAATGATGAACTGCCTTTTACTGACTATATAGGGTCACACACGGTCCAACAATAACCTTCTGAGGTTATACCTTATGGCCACTTAGTTTAAGTAGTTGTATGATAGGTAGTTATATGCCTTAGGAAAATGACCAAAATGCCCTTTTCATGCATAACTGGATTTTAAGCATATATAACATAAACATTTGTCACTTAACTGATTATGCAACATATTTAAACATTTTAGGTATATAATACTTGTCATAGGACTAGTTAGACGTCTCGAACGCGCTTTGCGCGAACTCCGCGTTAAAGTAGCGTAAGCTACCTTAATGGGTCGTAACGGGTCGAAAGCACTTAGGATAGGTTCCAATTTAGTATGTAGGCTTTGTTAAACCATATCACATGAGTTCCAATACTCATTTGGTTTACGAAACCTCATCCTATCTGATCTTCCGATTTAGGTCCGGTTTATTAACATAGTTACCTATATTAGGAGTCGTTTGATTCCGTGATCCCTCTAGCTTTGCTTGGTTGTTATTCATGACTTCTAAGCATCCTCAAGTGAGTACATAGTCCCCTCTTTTACTGTTTTTAAACATTTTGGGGTGAAACACATGTACCTACTTGTTACTTTCGTGCTTTTCATGCTTTTATATCATATACTTGCTATGTTCATTAGTACGCATATGGTACATGATTTCATTATGTTTTGCTATGTATGTTCACTTAGCATGCTAGCACATTGATTTTCATATATTACATTTTGTTGCATATGCTCATCCAGCATATGGACACATTGTTTTACATTTTGAACTGTTGGAACCGTTTGGAACTGTTTGATCCTTGTGAACCGTTTGGAACTGTTGATTTATGGAACCGTTTGGAACTGTTTGATCCTTGTGAACCGTTTGGAACTGTTTGATTTGTTGGTGCATATGTCTGTTGACTTCGTCTTGTATCGAGTCATGTAATAGAATTGATAGAACAGATCGCGTAGTACGATAGAAACGGGAAGCGAAGCTGAACAAGCCACTTCACACGAACTGGCCAGTTCATGCGAACTGGACACTCCAGTTCATGTGAAGTGGCAAATGCTCCAGTTCATGCGAAGTGACAATGTCCAGTTCATACGAACTGGCTTCCCAATAAATACTAGATATGTTCATTTCATTTGTAACGATTCTGATTCCAGAGCTGAGGTGCTGCCGAAGTGTCGATTGGTCTGTAACTCTTTCAAATGAATATACAAGACATTTAAAGTGATTCTCTGCGTGATACAAGCTAAAACGAAGTCTGAATCATTGAATTTTGCCTTTGATTCAGATTAGAACTCTTCTGATCGACTCGTTAGGTCGTTTCTCGATCCTACAAGTGGTATCAGAGCTCATGAGGAGGAGTTCTACCATTTAAACTTGTTTTTCACCGGAAAATTATGTTTCTACTCATTCTTCTGCACGTTTTTCAAAACTGAACGAGATTTAACGGTCGAAATGTTCTGATTTTCATATATAAGTTGTGAAACAGTGTTTTAACAAATCCTTAAAAAAATTAGACCCTAAATCGAGCTAAAATTTGGTCAATTTGACAAAAATGTTCAGATCGATTGGCATGCAGCCACTTCACACGAACTGATCTTTCCAGTTCGCACGAAGTGTAGTTTGTATTATCTGTTCGCACAAGAGATTCATCCAGGTCGCATCAGGTTATTATTCTCACTTCGCACGAAGTGATATTGGTCCAGTCCGTTTGAACCTTATTCAGTTGGTACGAAGAGGTCATCTCCACTTCGCACGAAGTGCCCTATTCAGTTCGTTTAATATACTTGTTTGTACGTGGGAATTGTTTGTCAGTTCGTTTGAAACGTTGTCCAGTTCGTTTTGAAAAATTGTGTTTGAGAATTTTCGACATTGAAACATGGATACCGAGTTTTACAACGCATTTGATACTGCTCCAGCTGCTCCAATTATAGTTGCTGAAACTGTTGAAATTGAAAATGAAACGGGAACTTTCCAAAAGCCTCCAAAGCTCATGTACATTGAGGATTTTAAAGCATGGGAAAACGGTTTTGAAAACTGGGTGCAAGGGTATACGTTTAATGCATAGATCTCGATTGAGAAAGAATACAATAGACCGAAAGATAATCTTGATAATATAAAACCATTAGATGAACTTTTAGCTAATGAAAAATCAAGATACACTAATGAAAAATTGATGATTAGAATTCTCCAACAAGCGATAAAAGAAGATATTTTTGTTTTGCTTCAACATAATGGAACTGCTAGATCAATTTGGCTAGCGTTGAATCAAAAGTTTAAAGGAAGTGCTGATATGATCAAAAATAAACGTGCATTACTAAAGAAGTCTTTTGATATGTTTACAGCTTTTGAAGGTGAAACAACAAGAACAACTATCGAGAGATATTGTCGTCTTGTTCAGGAAATGAAAAGGTTGGAAATCACGAAAGATGATGAAGAATGGGTTGATAAGCTAGCAGATGCATTACCACAGAATAAATGGGGAACCTATTTGTTGATTCTAAAGCATAACCGAAAATCTGAAAGCATGAATCTCTGTAAGTTCATTCAGAAACTTGAAGAACATGAATTAGATATTCAGAAAACTGCTATCATGAAGAATCCAAATGCTCAACAAGATGTTAGTTTATACTACAGAAAAGGCAATGTTGAGACCACTCCAAGTCCGAAGATTCAGACTGCGTTCAGTGCTGATGGTAATTCTGGAACTAATGCTAGCAACACATATCAGAGTGGTGGATTTTCTTCATCTTATTCAAGCTTTGATCCAAATTTCTCAACACCAAGTCCTCAACAACATAGTTCAAAGAATTTTGGTGGTCCAGTCATGCAATGCAATGTTACTTTTCATTTTCAGAATGATCACAATCTTTCTCCAGGTATTGCAAAAAAACACATGGCATCTCTTGCCACTATGTTAGAATCATATGAAAGTTTAATTGCAGGAAAGATTGGAAATCCGATGCTTACCAAAGAGGATTATGACCAAATTGATGCTTAGGAGCTTGAGTTAATGGATATCAAGTAGTGTTTAGCTAGCGTGTTGAGAAGAGCAGAGAAATTCAAACAAATCACTGGTAGAGATGATCTTCGAGAAGATGCTACATCTCGGCTAGGGTTTGACAAATCGAAGGTTACTTGTTTCCGTTGCAGAGAAAAGGGGCATTTTAAACGAGAGTGCACAAACAGAGAAGCAACAGGAAGACAAGATCCGTTCGGAAATGATTATCAAAGAAAAGCAATTTATCATCAGATTGCTCAACAACCATACAACAATGAAACAGCAAAGGAAAGAGCATGTTATGGTTTGATAGACCAAGAAGATGAAAGGCTTCCGAAAGGTTTCGGTTGGGATGATTATGATCCTTCTGGACCTTCAGTTTCTAAAGCTTTTGTTGCTCGGATGTTTGAGAAGTCAATGTCAGGAGAAAAATCGGTCAAAACTAAGAATCGTCCGAGAAGAGTACCGATTTTTGAATCATTAGGAAGTGATGCAGACACTGATGATGAGGAAGAATATATAAATAAAGCTAGAAAAGGCTTGGATTCTTACAGTTTTAATATGTTTTTTGCAGAAAAAGTTGAGATGCTGAACGAGAAGAAAGCTGCAAGATTAAAAAGAGAAATGGAAGCAAGAAGGATTGTTGAAGAAGAAATTGAAGCACGAAGGATTGCTGAATAAAAGGCAAAAGCTGAAGAAGAATCGACACAGAAGGTCGAGGTTGAAGAAAATGAGGTGAAAAGAGTTTTTGATGAAGAACCGGTTGTGATGGAGAAGGTGGTGGAGAAAATAGTTGAAAAATCGTTGAAGTCGAAAAAATAGTTGAAGTTGAAAAGTTTGTTGAAGTCGAGAAGATAGTTGAAGTCACAAAACCTTGTCTAAAATGTTTGGAGACATGCAAACAGTGTGAAGAAAAAGACAAGAGATATAGTGAGCTTGACAAGATGAAAGATAAATTGTTGTTTGATGTCAACCAAGTGAAAGAGTCGTATGATATCTTGAACAAAACAGTCAATCCGTTGGAAAAGACGAACTCAGAAAGAGAAAATACTTTGACAATGCTGGAATCAACGGTGATGTCTAAGCAAAAAGCCTTCAATTTTTACATTGAAGAATGTGCAAAGATGAAGCAAGATTTGGAGACAGAGAAGATTGAAAATGAAAGAATCAGACGACAGCTGCGAAGTTATACATGTTCTGATTACTTAATTGATAGAATTTATCCAACTGTTGCAGGTTTTGAAGCTTATCAAGATAAGAAGTCGGAAGAAATGGATACTGGTAAGAAACAAAGTGTCAATTATAATAGGTGTCCACCTCCGATCTGGGAAGCTTATTCTGCAGAAGGCCAGTTTCGGATGAAGTCAGAAAAGCATTCAATTTAAAGTTAAAATCAGAAACAACGGATGATTTACCAGACAACATTGATGTCACTTTTACATCATCTGACACAGATCACGAATCAGAATTGATTAAGAAAGTGGTAGATGAAGTGTTGGATATCGATGAGGAGTCAAAAACTGAATCTGAGACTTCGAGTTCAACAGTCAACAGTTCAAAAACATCGGATAAAAGAGTTTACAATAAAGATTTTCTTCTATCAAAAAATAATTTGAATGACGAAACGTTTAAAGTAGCATATACTTTGAATTATTCCGAAAAATTATTTTCTGATGAGGAATTTCCAATAAGAGGTGTTAAACCAGAAATGATAAAAAAAGGTTTTCAAACTAACAGAAATTAATATTTCTGAAATAAAAGATGAAAATCTTTCTGAAAAACCTAAACCTTACACCTCAAGAGTTCAACAACGTTTAAACAAGAAAAAGGGTTACAGTTCTGGTTCAGGTTATCGAAAGAAACCAAACCATAACGGTAATTTCAAAAAGAAAGGTATTGGTTTTATTCCACCTGAAAATCAAAAAAATGAGAAAACATATAAACCAAAAACAAAATTTGTTTCAGGTACAAGCTCAGAGGAAGAGAAGGAGAAGCAGTTCCGAAAACAGTCAAACAAAGAGTTTTTAGCTGAGAAACAAAAGACTGTGATGAAGGAAACTGATCGAAGAGTAGAACGAAGAACCTGTTACAAATGCAAGAAGGTTGGACATATTGCTTGGAATTGCACACAGTCCATCAACATAAAATAGGGAGTTTCTTCTAACTCAAAATTGAAAGAAAAATCTGTTGATAAAAAGAAACAACCATTTGAAAAGATTAAAAGGTTTGAAAATTCGACTTTCGATATTGGAGAAAGTTCGAAACAGTTTTACAAACGAAGAGCATTTTTAAACAAACAAAAATGGGTTGTTAAAAGTTCAGATGAAAGTTCTAGCAATGAATCTGATTCCACAAAATCAAAGGAGCCATTTATTGAGAAAAAGAATGAGAATTTCGTTCCGACATTGGATAATGTAAATTTTCCACCATTGTCAGGCGGAAAGTTGAAACCAAAAGATGGTAAGAGTGAAATTTTAGATCAATTCTTTTTGAACAAAAAGGAACTTGATGCTGAAAAGGCTTTTAATGGAAAAGTGTTACATATGTTTGGTACAATGAATGATGGGAAGGTTAAAGGGGTAAAGGAGTTCTATGAATCCAAAAGATATGTGGCAAAACCTGTTGAAGGTGAACAGGTTACACCCAAGGCTGGTCAGGCTTGGGTGACAACATTTTCTTAAAAAAACCTGACTTGCCGGAACTCCCAGGTTGGTAATTGGGGAGTAGGAATCGGCATCTTTCTTGAAAAATTCAAAATTTGTGATACTGTTATACTTACAAGTGGTTAAGAAAGTATTTTTACAGGTGGTTAAAGAACAATGTGATGAAACCCCGTGTTTGTTAAATGACTAAACTAATTTTCCGGAAAAACAACTTTGATAAAAACAAACTTAAGTGTTTTGAAATCATAATGGGAAAATAGTTTGTTGTCCGGAGGAGTTCTGATTGTTTATGCCAAGTGGATGGCGATTTGAAGCAATTCGTATCAGTTTGTCACTTTATTTGTACAGTTTATTGTTTTTAAAATTTCCCAAAAAAACAAAATTGAAACATATTTTGATTTTAGGGGGAGTAAAAAATTTAGAAATTTCGAAAATTTGAAAAATCCAAAAACATGATAAAATCTGTAAAAACCAAAAACATTTGAAAAAAAAATGAGTTTTGTTGTAAAAAAAAGAGGAGATGATAGTACATCAGTAGACAGTCACGGTATGCTAAAGAAATGTAATGTTTAAATAAGCATTAAACGGTCTCATTGATGATATGCCGATAGGTTTTTGCACATTTAGTAGACTTTTTCAGGATATAAACATAAAATTTAAACTTGCTTGTTTCGTGGGGAACACCACTTGGATATATAGGAAACCCCTGAAATCTCGTTTAAAAGACCCCTCTTTCTGAAATATTAGGTCTTTATACTCAGTGATATCTGGGGTATTTTCCCGGGACTTCTGATAATGCGGAAGCAATGGCCTAGTCCCCGTATAATACTTTACGCTGCTTGGAATAAAAGCCCCCCCTCAGCACAAAAATTGATAAAAATCGAAAAGATAAAATCAAGAGCTGTTGTAAAGAATATCCCCAAGGGGGACCCACCAAAAGTCGAGCCTTGAACTCTGCAAAAAATTGAGCTCTCAAGGTTTCGCAATTCACCCCTTACAGATATCATCTAGGTATACTCACCTGTAAGACTGAATATTGGGATCTGGATACGGGAGTATATTCAAGAGGTGGGACACATGAATAACTTTAAGTTCTTAATACACCTAACTCGTATCCTGAATAAGTTGAAATTTGTGTGAGAATTTAAGTGGATCAGTATATCGACAATCTAAGTGAACTGTTTAATTCTTAATGTGTAACTAAGCTCAACGGTACTTGTGACTTGTCAAAAACTGATATGATCCTCTTACACAAACTCACAAAAAGATGTTTGTATATAGTTTATTTCCTTAATCCAAAAAGATTTTAGTGTGTTTTAACATAAATTTTGAAAATTCAAAAAGATTTTATTTAATCTTATTTTCGACAACTGATGTTAAAAAGCTGATTTTCAAAATTCCAAGTGCTAAACATGATGAACCACAATGGGTTGGGAGAGAATGTTTTTGAGAGAAGAAAAAATGAAAAATGATCAATGTTTATATTGATTAGGGTTTTAATAATTCTTCAAATGATAATTCAAGGTCATTAAGTTGGACTTGATAATTAGTTTGTGTGAATGATGAACAATATCTACCCCATGTTATTAAAATTGTTCCATTTTAAAAGTTGTGAAATTTATTGTTGGGTAGAGTATTGTGCAGATCCCCAAGTCTAATCCTGAGCAGAGTTTGAGCCAGGATAAAATCTTAGACGTATGAAGAGTCAGACTACGATCCCGGAATAGCTTAAGGGGGAGTCTGTTAGCAAAGGGGAGTTTGTAAGTTTAAAAAGCCAGGTTTGTGATCCTGAAAGAAGAAGAGAAGAAGATAGAGATGGATGGAAGCTTACAGTGTCAGATACTTTGGGCAGAGCATGAGAAGACTGATCAAGACTGAAGATTTATGTGCCGAAGACTCGCCAACATCCAAGGGGGAGTTTGTTGGTGCATATGTCTGTTGACTTCGTCTTGTATCGAGTCATGTAATAGAATTGATAGAACAGATCGCGTAGTACGATAGAAATGGGAAGCGAAGCTGAACAAGCCACTTCACACGAAATGGACACTCCAGTTCCTGTGAAGTGGCAAATGCTCCAGTTCATACAAACTGGCTTCCCTATAAATACTAGATTGTAACGATTCTGATTCCGGAGCTGAGGTGCTGCCGAAGTGTCGATTGATCTGTAACTCTTTCAAATCAATATACAAGACATTTAAAGTGATTCTCTGCGTGATACAAGCTAAAACGAAGTCTGAATCATTGAATTCCAACTTTGATTCAGATTAGAACTCTTCTGATCGACTCGTTTGGTCGTTTCTCGATCCTACATGATTGATGTGAACCGTTTGGAACTATTTGAACCGTTGGGTTAGGGAAGTGATTAGGTAACGGGGCGGGTGTAATGTATTAAAAGCATGGTAGATGCGCCGCTGGTACTTCCTATATATAAGTGCTTTTAACACATTATATATCGTTGCGTTATCTAGATCACTTGGGCAAATGTTATCAAAACAAAGTTATATTACAAGGTTTTTCTAACAATATAAACCATTCGAGTTTTATTTCATAAACGATTTACAATCTGGGTTTACTTAAACAAATGTTTTGGGTTAAGAATCATGGCTGCGAGATTTTATAAACTATAACCAACTGGATTTAAATTGGTTAATTATGTTGCAACACTATACAGTTTTCAAAACAAGGTTTTTAAATCAGGTATTGCAACATGTAAACGAGCCATGAATCTGACACTCACATAAAACCTATGTACTCTCCTGCATTTTTATGCTGACGTATTTTCACATATGTTTCAGGTACCATAGTTGATGATGTTTGATGATGATATTGGTGCATGCTCACATAGGAATGGACGAGGCCTTAGTGACTTAATAATAATGGAAGTTAATTTGTTCATATTTTGTTTCTAGTTTCGATACAATGTAATATACTTAATTCAATAAAACAGAACTTTTATCCATGTGTTGTGAAACAATGATTCTGTTACGACACTCCCCGACGTTTCCGCCGCGGTTTATTGTTTTAACGCGGTCGGGGTGTGACACTTTTGGAGCAGTTAACAAGCCACATAGGTTCTAACACGCTGATCCTTCTTGATTTACCAGTGGACTTGTCATACAGAGAGATTACCGCTTCCGCTGTGCTTTCGTTGTACATCCAACCTTGAAAGTCTTCATAAATGTCTTGTTCCATAGCACGTAGCGGCATATTCTTCAAACATCTCAGTGGTTTTATATCCAACGTGCTATCTTTCTCTCCTGATTCCAAGATTGTAACAATTTGTTTTGGATACTGCGGCTTCCAATCTGGAAATCTTGCTTTTGCTTACTGCTTTATGTAATCCCACAAGTGTTGATCATGTTGTTTCACATCCAACCCATAGTAAAACTGCTTGATATTCTTTGTTTGAACCAATTCTTCAACATCCCACCACGGGAGGGTTTTAATGTCTGACAAGAATTCGAAGTATTGAACCCCTTTTTCCCGTCTGATTGCATACACTTGTAGATCTTCCAGATAACCCCATGATAAGATATCTCCCCACGATATATCAGCATCATGCGTGAAGTATTGTAGAGGTCTTATGAACTTTCTTTCCTTTGGCATTACCTTGAACCATTTCTTTCTTTCTTCAACTAAGTTTTCTCTCGGAATAGTTCTTGGAATACCTTCAGTAGTGATCTTCTCCACTACTTTCCTTCTAACCTCTTCTTCATTCTATTCCTTGAACAACTCAGCAAGCGTAGGAAACGTTTCATCAACTCCAGAATAATGAAATACCGCTTCTTCATCAGATGAATCCGATCCTTCTTCAACTATTACATCATTGTACTTATCGGCTTCTTGAACATATTTAAACTCATATTCCTTCCCTGGTACGAAGGAATTTCATCTTCAATATCAAACTTAAATTTTCCATCATCTAAGCCCAATTCTTCTAACATTTCTACCCTAGACTTAGGTACCTCTATCTCCCCCTCAACTTGAGCATTCAAATAAATAACAGTTGGTTGCGTGAGGAATACCTGGTCAGCATGTTTCTTTCCTGATGAAGAAGA
The DNA here is from genome assembly GCA_030545235.1 of Helianthus tuberosus. Classification (NCBI taxonomy): domain Eukaryota; kingdom Viridiplantae; phylum Streptophyta; class Magnoliopsida; order Asterales; family Asteraceae; genus Helianthus; species Helianthus tuberosus. The sequence goes on along the minus strand of JARYGA010005247.1, from coordinate 6,211 downwards.
CTCTTGTTGTTGATCCTCCTCTTGTTCGTTGATTTCATCATTCAGAAAGTCATCTATCTTCTGTTGAACAGAGGGGTTCACAATCAAAAGCCCTAATGATCCTTGATCTTCATCATCGTCTTTATCATTTTGAGGATCGTAATTTTCAATCTCATTCATCCAATAATCCATCTCTTCATCATCTTCCTCTTCTTTCTCTTCATCTTCTACTATCTTCTCCTCTTCCTTCCATCTTAAAAACAACATCTCTGGTTCTTTCGCTTTCCGTTTTCTTTGTTCAACTTGAACAAGGAGAATGATGTCTTCATAGCTATAGGATAGAGGAATAGAATCACCAACAAGCACAAACCCTTTAGGATCCACTTCAGCATCTATCATTTCAACATCAGCTTGACTTGAAGATCCACCAGCTTTAGGTTGACTTGAAGACCCAAGTGTTTCTTCTGTATCAAAAACTAATCCTTTCCTTCTCTGAGTTGCTTCCTATGCCAACTCTCTTTCCCTAGCAACCCTTCTATCTCAACTCTTTGGATCTCCAAATTGTTGTAGATAGAATGAACGTTGATGCCCAGATGACTTTCCATCACTGTATACAACATGTTGAGTTGCTCATCCTTTACTGCTTTGTCAGCTCTCAGTGCTTCCATCTCAAGCTTCATCGCTTTATATTCATTTGCAGAAGCTTCATGAAGCTCACTTATCAACTGATTTAGCGTTTTATTTATATCATTCAATTTCTTGTTCTTCAGATGCAGATCAGAAATCTTTGTTGATAGTAACTTGAACAGCTTTGAATTATCATCAACATCTCCTTCCATTTTCTTTATCTTCTTTGCATGTTTGATTATGACAGTCTTCATCTCTTCATTCACTTTAGAAAGCTCCTCAAGTTGTCTTTTCAATTCGTCACGTTAATCTTCATCTTTCTCTTTCTCCAGAATACTCATTTTCTTCTTCAGATCTTTGACAGACTCATCATGAAACATATCAAACTCATCACCAAGAAGAATATCATCTTTGAGTTCACCTCGAATATTAGGAAAACCTTCAAAAAGATCTCGAAGAACCGTTTTATTTGGATCTGAAGTTTCAGCAACATCAGGAATTGATTGATCTTTCGGTGGTGTAGAAACCCTTACTTCAACGTAGTCATCATCACCAACATTCTTTTCAACAGTCTGAACCTTTTTAACCTCAGGAACTTCAACACTTTTGTCTTTAACAGCTTTAGGACCCTTTGAAGTTGTAATGTGCTTTTCCCTTTTACCGCTTTGACTTTCAGGCATAGAAGCACCTCCTTTCTTTGCCCTGACATTCCTCGGAATGACGCCTGTTTGAACAGCTTTGCGTTTTATCCTTAGCTTCTTTTTCTCTTCAACTATTGGAGTATATGTAGAATCTTCTTCATCAGAACCCTTAACTTTCTTTTTCTGAGGTTTCTTTTTCATCTGAACTTTGCCAACACCTATTCTTTCAATCTCAGACTCTGTTTCTGTCGATTCATCATCAGCATCATCTGAATCAGTGTGAGCAACACCTTCAGGTTCCCTTTGTTTAACACTTTCAGCTTCAATATTCTTAGAAGATTCAGCATTCTTTGCAGCTTTCTTAGCTTCAGCTTCCTCATTCTTCTTTAAAAAATCATCATATGACATGTTAAGAATATCAGCTCCTTGCTTTATCAACTATGTTGGATCAACGACTGGATCATCAACCAACTTTTGTTGTGGTTCTATTGAAGGCCCTGCAAAACAAGCATTAAATCATTCATTAGACAAATATAACAATTATAGTTCTAACTTTTCTTATAACTCCCCCTGTCGACTGTACCCTTAAAAACTATCTGTGGTGATGACACTTTAGGAGCAGTCACAGTAGGAGAGGCCTTTGGTGTTCTCTTCCTTTTTCCATCCTTCACGAACTAATATCTAAGCTTCTTCTCATTCCTCTCCCTCAACATGTCATCTTCATTCTCTAAATTGCTGCTTTCATGTCTCCATGCATCGTTTTCAAAAGCAACATATGCTGGATTATCAATCCTGCAAATCATTCTCCTTGCCCTTGGTTTAGGTTCATCTTTCTTTGGATTTTTATATGAAGCTAGTCTGCTCAAAGTATCAGCTGTCATGTTTCATAGACCTAATATATCAGCAGGATCCTTTGGAAGATCTTTGAATTGGTCATCTATCATCATTTGGATAAACCTGTGGTACATAATGTACTTACCACTTCCACTTCCTATATTGTCTACCAAATGATCAAATATCACTTGCGATACATTGTATGGCATGTTCAGCACCAAGCATGTGATGATATTCATGATATAGTCTGACGTCTCATCATAAGCTCCCTTTCGATGTGACAAAGCATGTACTACACAGTGAATTAGGAACTTGTATGGAGGACTGAACATAGTCGTAAGATATTTCCCGTTCAAGTGTCCTGAAAAACTCATTCTGCACCACAAACCTTTGCATAATCGTTCAGGAATAATGATATGATCATTATCAGAATCTCCTAACTCCAAAACTCGTCTTAAATCTCCAACATTAAACTTAATCTCAACATCTATATCTCGATAATTCTCATCCTTCTTTCTAACAGCTGAACAAATCATCTTTTCATCCTTATCATACCTTACCGAATCCCAAAACCTTCTAACATGTGATTCATACACTATTGTTCTATCGGTTAAGGCCTTATTAATCTTACTCTCCCTCAAAAATTTTGCCATGACTTTAAACGGAGTTGCGTCTGTATAATGTGCGTCCAACAGACAGTAAATATTGTGATATTTATCCCAATCTGATGCTCTTGCCTGCAATAATACACAATGTTAAAGTTGGCACAAAGTTCGAGACAAAAGATGAAATGTGCAAATTCTGAAAAACTTCAAAAATTTTCTAACACTGGAATATCACACTATGTGTAGTACTGAGGATCGGAAGGTCATCCGATCGGATTGCCATCCGATCCAATGAACCATCTTATTTAATGAACAGTCATGCCATGTGCATATGGATCGGATGGTCATCCGATCGGATTGCCATCCGATCGGATTGTCACTCGATCAATGTGACAAGCCAGATAGCACTATTGACAAGTCAACTCTCTTGAGTGAGTGATATGGATCGGATGGCCATCCGATCGGATTGTCACTCGATCCATGGAAATTTTGAACAGTTGAACATTTTTGTCATTATGAGGTGTAGATCGGATGGCCATTCGATTGGATTGCCATCTGATTGGATTACCACTCGATCATTAGCACAATGTTGAACAGACATGTCATGATATGATGAGGATTGGATGGCCATCTGATCGGATTACCACTCGATCAATTTGACAATCACATAAACAGACGAATCAATAAATGTGTGCTTTGGATCGGATGGCCATCCAATCAAGATGCCATTCTTTCCAAAACATCTGATTTACATGTAAGGCACAAATATCGAGGTAAACACTTGGATATATTCAAAACATTAAGTGCATTAGATCGGATGGCCATCCGATCGGATTGCCATCCGATCGAGTTGCCACTCGATCCATGAACACTGAAGAACAGTTTTAACATTCCATGAACATAAAAAAAATTTCTAAGTTAATCACACAATTGAACACAGATCCACGTAGAGATTTCGCCGATGATCCAAACCCTATGTTCAATTTTCTCTAACTCGACCTATATTGGGTTTAATTTCACTTTATGTGCTCCAAAAGCCGACACCTCTAATCATCAAATCTATGGATTCTAACATGTTTTTGCATAAATTGAGACGGTAAACCTATAGATCTAAGGCCCGTGAACAAAACCCTATGATCAAAATCTACCAAACATCATTAAAATTGCCTAGATCTAAGGGTCTGTCTCCGAACAGTCGCCGACATTCAAACATGATCAAAAACATCAGATTTTGACAATGAAAATCAGAAAACTAACCTTTCCCATTGTGAAGGTTGAGTGTGTCAACAATCCAATGTAGTGTGGAAAGCAACAGAGTGAAAATCAGATCAAGAAAATGAGAGTGTTTTAGAGAGTGTCGGATGTTCACCCGATCGAGTAAAGGTTTGACTGAAAGCATTGACCTCTATATATAGTAGTGACCAAGTATCGGATGGCCATCCAATCAGATTGTCATCCGATCCAAACACCTTTCTTTGACTTTTTGTGCTTTGACCTTTTGACTTTTGTCGTTTTATCAGATTTGATCAGTTTTAGAAATCCACTTAAGTATCTAGGTCCAAGTTAATGACCCTAGGCACTTAATTCGTTTACCAACTCCAAGTTAATGACCTTGGTTGACCCGAAACGAAACAAACTGACATTTTGTTCAAATTTTTCAAATATTTTTTCATGAAAATTTACAAGTGTCAACTTAATAAACTTGCTTTGACTTTTAATTTTCAAACTATTTCCAAAATTAGCTCCCAACCCAGTTGTCCAGTTCAGAAACTTCCTGCTCTGCTTCATGACTGCGAGTCTGAAGATCAGCTTTCTACCTTGGTTTGTCAATAAAACTAAAGCAGAAATGTAAAATCTTTTTGGGATTTTAAGAAAGTTTGAACTAGAAAACTATGAAATCTTTTTGGGTTTTTTGACTAACAATGAAATGAAATGCAGTAAATGAAACTATTTACAAACATATTTTTGGTGAGCGTGTTAGGGGATCATATCAGCTACCGACAAATTACAAGTACCGTTGAGCTTGATTACACACTAGGTATTAAACAATTCGCTTAGACTGCCGATATACTGATCCTTTTAAGTTTTCACACAAATTTCAACCATTCAGGATACGATTTAGTGTTTTAATAGCTTAACTTATACGCGTGTCCCACCTCAGAATATACTCTCGTATCCAGACTTCTATATTCAGTCTTACATGTGAATGTACAATAATGATATCTGTAACGGGTACTGCGAGGCCATGAGAGCTCAGGTTAGAACTTCCGTTTAGACAGAGATATGATGGCTCGACTTTCGGTGTGTCCCGTTTGGGGATCGTTTCTTCAACAGCACATGATTAGCATTTTTCAATGTTTCATCATTTTTTTATGCTGAGGGGAGGCTTTAAAGATTAAAGCAGTGCAAAGTATTATACGAGGACTAGGCTATTGCTTTCGCAAAATCAGAAGTCCCGGTATAATACCCCAGATATCATCAAGCACATAGACCTCGTATGTCAGAAATAGAAAGCCTTTCAACCAAGATTTCAGGGGTTACCTATATATCCGAGAGATGTTCCCCACGAAATAAGCAAGTTGTGTTATTTAAGTTTATATCCTGAAAAGTCTACTAAATGTGCAAAAACCTATCGGCATATCATCAGCAAGACTGCTTAACACCTTTTAAACATTACATATCTTTAGCATACTGTAACTGTCTAGCTGATGTACTATCATTTCCCCTTTTTACACAAGCTCTTTTTGGGTTTTCTACTGTTTTTGGATTTTTGCATTTTTTTATTGTTTTTTGTATTTTCTGAAAATGTTATCTATCTCCCCCTAAATACCAAAACAACTAAAAATACGACAAACCAAAGCAGTCAACTACTCAACATCATCTGCCTTGGTTTTCTCATCAATGCCAACTATTTTCTCCGCATCCGACAACAATTTCATACCATTCAATTTTAAAAGATATTGGAAACGAGCTTTATCGAAAGCTTTGGTATGTAAATCTGCCTTTTGTTCGTCGGTGTGGATTTTGTCAATTCATATCAAATTCTTTTCATAACAATCGCGTATGAAATGATGACGAATTTCGATATGTTTGGTTTTAGTGTGATGTACCGGATTCTTTGTTATGTTTATTGCTGCCTAATCATCAACAATAATCGGTGAAGTAAGAAATTGCAAACTGTAGTCGCGCATCTGTTGCTGGATCCACAGGATCTGAGTGCAGTAGCTGCTGGCGGATACGTACTCTGCTTCACATGTTGATAAAGCAACAAAGGTTTACTTCTTACATTGCCACGTGACCAATCGGGGTCCGAAAAATTGGCATCCTGCAGTTGTTGATTTAGAATTAACTTTGCAGCAACCGAAGTCAGAATCAGAGTATCCTTCGAGTGTGAAGTCACCATCTTTGGGATACCACAACCCCAGTCTTGGAGTTCCTTTCAGGTAGCGTAGAATCCTCTTGACGATAGTCATATGTGAAGCTCTAGGACTCGACTGATATCGGGCCGCGAGGTAAGTCGAATAC